>CP025659.1:2331303-2343197 GCA_003576665.1 Ipomoea trifida | reverse complement strand
TGTGAGGTTGGGGTGTCACACAACGTCACCAGAAATGATACCGAAGGAGAAAGCTCTACTCACTACTGATGAAAGAACTCGAGTGAATCTAGACAACATAGCAAAGGACATTCTCTACAAGTCGTTGGACGAATCCTTGTTTCCGAGAGTGAGGAAATGCAAAAATGCTAAGGAAATATGGGATGTGCTCATGCTGATTGGTGATGGAGATGAGCAAGAAAAGGAGAACAAACTGACTATTGCCATGAAGAAGTTCGAGGACTTCAAACTAAATCCGAAGGAATCCATAACTGAGATGGAAGCTCGGTTCATAAAGCTGCAAATGGAAATTAATGATCTTGACGAAAAGAAGCTGACACAAAAGGAAATAAACTTGAAGATTCTCCGAGGACTACCCAAGAGCTGGGATATGAAAGTTGTAGCTATGCGGGATCATAGAGATCTCAAAAACACAAGCACAACACAGATCTTCAGTGATCTGAAGGCTTACGAGTTCGAAAAGGAAGCACAAAATGATGATGAACCTGAATCGAGAAACATAGCTCTGGTTGCGAATCATCAACCATCATCATCAACATTAAGGTCTATCTCTAATCCCTCTTCTGATTTTTTCACTGATGATCAAATGGCTTTGTTTGTAAGAAGGTTCAAAAGGTTCATGCGAAAGAATCAATCTTTTGACAACTCGGATAAGATGAGAAGAATGAAATATCAAGGAAATGACAAAGCCAGTGGATCTAGAACTCATGACAAGGAGGAGTCACAAGTTTTATGTTACAACTGCCGAAAGCCTGGACACTACAAATCCGAATGTCCATATCCAATCGTTAAAAAGCATCAGGACGAGCACAACTATAAGAAGAATTCGGGAAGATATCATCACCCGAAGAGTAATCCAAATGATGCTGTCGAGGAGTCAAGCAAGATCCTAAAGAATGATAAACGAAGGAAAGCTTTGGCGGTAGAAGAGAAGACAGGAGAAAAGAACGAAGAGTCATGTACCTCAAGTTCAAGTTCATAGAGTGACAGCTCAGAAGATGAAAAAGGACTACTATGTCTTTTTGGTCAAGAAGATTCAGATGAAGAAATGTGTCTCATGGCTGAAGAAGAAGAGGTAACCTCACAAAGCCAATCCTCTAATTACAGTTCCGAATCTGTATGTCATGAAAACCCTAGGGAAGCATTTGAGAAAATGCTGAAGAGTTTTTATGGCATTGAGGATTCACATCTCAAACTTAAAGAAGAGAATGCCAAGCTATTGGCAGAAAGACAAGATCTCGAGGACTTAAAGTCCAAAAATGCTGAGATGCTTGAGTCTATAAGCCAGCTTGAGAAGCAATTTCTTCTTCTTAAGGAAGAATGCAAATCGAAAGATGATAGAGAGCAAAACTTACGTGCGGTACTTGCGACATTTACAAATTCATCCAGACTAATGGATCGAATGGTAGATGATCAAAGACCATCTGGGAGTAGAACCGGACTTGATTACAACTCCAGCTCCTATCAAAATGTTATCTTAACTCGACCAACTGATCCTTCTACAAGTGGAGGTTTAAGTTCCATGTTTGTCCAAGGACAGACAGAAAATCTTGAGCCAGTGATTAATGCCACAAATGAAACAGAACCACAATCAACGAGTCGGACTAATAATTTGACTGAAACACGAATTGTGGAACCTACGAGAGGAAATTTCCAAAACGGTAACCCGAGAAGTCATCAGACCCCTCGGTATAGACCTCGCGTACTAAACCATCATGGTTAAATCGCAAATGGTCAACCACTTGGAAATAACCGATCTAAAGGGAAATTTCATGGCTACAAGAGGCAACATTACTCACAGAGGCAACGCAAGGGTATGCCTCAGGGAAGACCGAACCTTTACCCGAGTAATGTCAAGAGTTTCAAAAAGTTCCCAAGCAAGCATAGAGGCAGGGAAGGAATGTTATACCCGAGTGATGAGGACTGGACTATGGACTATGAACCAATGAAAAGAGCAGAATTCTTGCTGCATCATAGACACAAACAAACCTCATACACTAGAGTCAACACGAATAAACCTACACCATCTCTTCAGAAGGTTTATTCACCAAAGTCCTCCCACTCCTATTATGCTATTCCTTATAATTATCGAGTGTTTAATGGGTATCGTGGACCAAGGATGAACCTTACTGGTTCTAGGTATGCTTGGATGCCCAAGCTCACAGCTAACCGACAAGGACCCAAGAAGGTATGGGTACCTAAAAATCCTTAATCTTTGACTGCAGGGAAATAGGACCATCTGGTATGTAGATAGCGGTTGCTCAAGACACATGACCGGAAACAAATCAGAACTGAGCAACTACAAAGCAAAGAATGGTCCTAAGGTGGTCTTTGGTGGGAACTCAAGTGGACAAACGATGGGAACAGGAGATGTCATGAAGAATGGATTAACTATCCGAGAAGTGTCGTATGTCGAAGGATTAAAGTTTAACTTGTTGAGCACGAGTCAATTTTGTGATAAAGGATACAAAGTCATCTTCTCACGAGATACATGTCAAGTCATCTCTGTTCTATCTCATGAAGTTGTCTTAACAACCAAACGAAGGAAAAACATGTATGTTGTCACATGGGAATCAGCAAGACCGAATACATGCTTGATCGCTAAAAGCAAGCAAGATCTAAGCTGGGAATGGCATCATAAGCTCAATCATCTCAACTTCAAAGCTATCAACAAGCTTGCAAGAAATGAACTGGTTGAAGGATTACCGAATGTAATCTATGACAAGGACAAAGTTTGTGAAGCATGTCAAAAGGGAAAGCAGATCAAGTCTTCGTTTAAATCAAAACCCCTCAACACGAATGCAAGACCACTAAGTCTACTTCATATGGACTTATTTGGACCAGTTGATCCAGTCAGCCTAAGTGGGAGAAAATACACTCTTGTGGTAGTAGATGACTACACAAGATTCACATGGACATCTTTTCTAAGAAAGAAGAATGAAACAGAAAAAGTGCTCCCAGACTTACTCCGAAGACTTCAAACCGAAAAGGAATTAAGCATTGTCAAAATACGTTCTGATCAAGGAACCGAGTTCGTGAACAAAGTCATTCAAGACTTTTGTGGGCAACATGGTATTTTACATCAACTCTCAGCAGCAAGAACTCCTCAACAAAATGGTGTAGCTGAAAGACGGAACAGAACTCTTAAAGAAGCAGCAAGGTCCATGATTGCTTACTCAGGCCTACCGAAGCGTTTTTGGGCCGAAGCCATAAACACAGCATGTTATACACAAAACCGATCTATCATTCATAAAGATCATGGCGTTACACCTTATGAACTCTGGAAAGGAAGAAAGCCTGTGGTAAAATACTTTCATATCTTTGGAAGTAAGTGTTTCATACACAATAATGGAAAATCGCATCTAAAAGCTTTTTATGAACGTGCTGACGAAGGATTATTCATGGGATATTCTGAGAAAAGCAAAGCCTTTCGAGTACTCAACAAGCGAACAATGGTAATTGAGGAATCAATACATGTAGTCTTCGACGAAATATCAAAGGAAAACATGGTAACTTCTGAGGAACAAGCTGACAAGGATAGCATAGACAAAGTTCGTGACGATCATTCCGAAGGATCAGAATCTGAAGAAGACGACTATCCATTTTTTCCGAATCTCCAACCAAATACTTCATCTCAAATCGAAGAGTTACAGAATGATGAAAACGAGGTGGTGTGTCAACAAGAAGAAAGTACTCAAGCCGAACCCTCCATAGATGAAGGAGCACCTCCAACTACCTTTCAACCATATCTAAAATGGTTGCGAAATCATCCTCAAGATCAAATCATTGGTGATGTGCATGATAGCGTAAGAACTCGCGCATCCATTCGGGAATGCATGATGGCATGTTTTATATCTCAAATAGAACCCAAGACTGTTGAAGAAGCTCTAAGTGACTCAGACTGGGTCATCGCCATGCAAGATGAACTACATCAGTTTGAAAGAAATGATGTGTGGGAACTTGTTTCACGACCAACCCATCAAAACGTTATTGGAACTAAATGGGTGTTCAGAAATAAGATGAATGAACAACGAGTCATTGTTAGGAACAAGGCTCGGCTAGTAGCCAAAGGCTACTGCCAAGAAGAAGGAATAGATTTTGATGAAACCTTCGCTCCTGTTGCCAGACTCGAAGCTATAAGGATTTTTCTAGCATACGCTGCATGGAAAGACTTTAAAGTCTATCAAATGGATGTGAAAAGTGCATTTTTAAATGGGCTTTTAGAAGAAGAAGTTTATGTTGAGCAGCCCCCAGGATTCATCTCTGACATTGGAATGGATAAAGTGTATAAGCTCAAGAAGGCTCTATATGGCTTAAAACAAGCTCCAAGAGCTTGGTACGATACCTTATCTTGTTTTCTGATATGTTGCGGCTTCACAAAAGGGATTGTTGACAAAACCCTTTTTAGAATCAAAGATGGAAATCATATTCTGCTGGTACAAATATATGTTGATGATATTATTTTCGGAAGCACTGACTCAGATCTGTGTGAAAAATTCTCAAAGCTCATGCAAGGAAAATTTGAGATGAGCATGATGGGAGAATTAAATTATTTCCTAGGTCTTCAAGTCAAACAAGAACAAAATGGTATCTTTATCAATCAAGCGAAGTATACCAAGGATCTAATCAAGAAGTTCGGTGTTGATGGGAAATCTTCGGTTAAAATACCCATGAACACTTCGTTACGAATGGATATAGATAATGAAGGAAAGGAAGTTGATCAAACGAAGTACAGAGGAATCATAGGTTCTCTACTCTATCTCACTGCAAGTCGACCGGATATATCGTTTGCTGTAGGGGTATGTGCTCGGTTTCAATCAAATCCGAAGGAGAGTCATCTAAGCGCTGCCAAAAAGATACTAAAATATCTAAAAGGAACTCAGAGCGTAGGTCTCTGGTATCCGAAGAGTGATGTCTTCGACTTGGTTGGGTATTCGGACGCAGATTTTGCCGGTTGCGAAATTGACCGAAAAAGTACATCAGGAACGTGCCAATTCTTAGGGGGAAGATTGGTGTCTTGGTTTAGTAAAAAGCAGAACTCTATCGCTACGAGCACTGCTGAAGCCGAATACATAGCAGCTGGTAGCTGCTGTGCACAGATTCTATGGATGATACAACAACTCAAAGATTATGGGGTCACTGCTACAGAAGTCAGTATTATGTGTGATAACACAAGCGCTATTGCAATAACTCAAAACCCCGTGTTGCATTCAAGAACCAAGCATATTGATATTAAATATCACTTCATCAGAGATCACGTGGAGAAAAAGGATATCAAGTTGGAATATGTCAATACCGAAGATCAACTAGCTGATATTCTTACGAAGCCACTTGCCGAAGCTAGATTTTCTGCTCTGCGCCATGAACTCGGAATGATAGAGATGAGTTAGCGTGAGAATATTGAATCGTTCCAAAACTGAAGAGACTCATCAGTTATGACAATCTGCATTCAATGCACATCAAAGTCAGAAACTCACGGACTCATTTAATTGAAAGGCGCAAACTTTTGGACAGTTGCAGCTCTGATTGGTCACGTCAAATGGATCTCAACCAATCACATTGCAGCACTCCATCTATAAATGGATCACAACCGAAGAAGGAAGATGTATCCTAACACCTAATTCCTTGTGTTGTTTTCTAGTTTTGCAGATATGGACAAGGGAAAAGGAAAGAAGGCCTGTTCCGAGGAGAAGCCAACAAAGAAGAGATTTTCATTTCGTTTGCTGCTGAAAGAAGGGACCAGCAAGCTGAACAAGCTGAGGAGTGAGAAGGGAGAACCTCTCGAAGGGGACACTTCTGAGAACCCTCTTGATCTCTCGGACTCCGAATCTGAAGAAATAGTGCATGAGGCACCAACTTTGTCTGTCCCAGGCTTCCACTCTGGAGGATTAGCACCTCCAAATGAAGAACCCTTCTGGCCGGAACCGAACAGAGTGCCTAGACGCACTCTATCTCCTTCAATCGACAACACAGGAGATGATGCTTGGAACGACATACAAGGATGGTATCAAAGGGCTCAAGGCCAAAACCCCCCTGCAAATCCGGCTCATGACGAAGACTATCTTCGTTACCTGGACATGCTCGAACCGGACGATGTGTCGGATAAGTTTTCTGTGATGGAGAACGAGCCCGGATATGGACCTATGGCTCCATCGTGGGTGCCTGCTACTGCCCCGAGTGCTTTACCGTCTCCCAGCCCTCCTACAACGGAGAGCAGTCAAGGGCAAAACCTCTTGTCTACTGCGAATAGTAGACACACGAAGAATAGGGGCAAGGGCAAAGCAAGGAGATGAATGCTATGCCTTGTAGGTCTTGTTGGGGTGTTCTGTTTGGATGTTTGAGATGTCTGCTCTTGTTATTCTTGCTCTTAATGAATGAAAGTTATGTTTGACCGAGTAGTCTTTCTCATATTCCAAAAAGGGTTATAATCTTACCGAAGAATGGTAACACACCGAGGACTGCATCCGAATCATCTTATGCCATCCAAACTCTTAGTTTGATCGAAGAGTTAATAATGTCAATCTTCTAATCGTCAGCTTTTCGGACGCACTGTTCGTGTTCAAAAAGGACCAACAAGTGTTAACTTGTTGACTAAGCCTCTAGTAAACGTGGGATCGTGGATGTGCACGTGTCAGAATCACGTTTGATGTTCATGCCGAGATAAGCGCTCCACTCTCTCTGACTTGAAAGGACGGGCTATCAAGACGTGATAGTATAATGAGTGATTTTCTCTCTCCTCATTAAATGAATGTTTCATCATGAGGGAAATTGCCTTTTCAGATCAAAGGTTATTTGCGGCTTTAAGCCATTTTTGCCCTTTCATTTAAGGGCATTTAAGGGTTTTGTCCCTTATACATAAATTTGACCCGTGTCATCTAAATCGACCCGACTCACCATATATATATAACCACACCATACATCCATCTCCTCTCTTTTACACTTCTAAACCGTCGTTACCCTCTGAAAACCCTATACACTCCCTAAAACCACCAAACACTTGCAAATATGTCTTCTTCTGGGTCAGGTTCCTCGTCGGAAAGTTCAAGCTCCTCCTCCGACAACACTAAAAACTCTCACGGCCCGCCACCAAAACCTTCATCCATACAGAAACAGCCACAAGCACCTCCAGAATCCTTCAAACCTCCAACAGTCATATCTAGACCATGTGAGGATATTGAGATTTTTAAGTTCTTCTCCTCCACCGTCAAGGGGCAGAAATCGGGCGGCTGCATGGTCAAGGCCGGGTCAATGCTCGATGTAAAAGGGTTCCTTGAGAAGGTCCTTGACGAAGATTTTGGGAAAAAGGTTGTGGACTGCCTCAAGGACAGTAATCTTTTCCAGTTTGTCACCTTCAAACACAAAGGTTGGTATCCCATTGATGTGACACAGTTCTACATAAATGCGGAGATACAATCTGTTGATGATACTGTTGAAATCCATTCTGTGGTAAATGGAACTAAAGTTGTAATATCTCAAGAAGATATTAGGAAGGTGTTTAATCTCCCTCTCTGTGGAGAATGCTTTCATGAAGATTGCTCTGGAAAGGAGTATAGCAAGAAAAGGATGTGGAAGAAAATGAGGAATCACAATCAACCCTCATCCTTCCCAACAGTCCTAAAGAAGAAGATGCTCAAAATGGACTATGAATTTGTCATAGATATTCTAAACAAAATTGTTGAAAGCAGGCAATCCGGTACTGATGATATATCTGATAAGAAAATGAGGATGTTGTGCGCACTGCTGGAGCAATATCCTGTTGATTGGTTACATGTCATCTTTGACTTTTTGGTTGATAATGTCCAAACCGGAGTTAATCCTACTACGTGTTGGATTACTAAGGGTCTTGGTTTTGGCTTCATGATAAGTGCTATCTTGAAAGACAAGAAAGTGAAGTTAAGAGCAGAAACTAAGTCTCATCGAAACCATTTTCACATGACCACAAAGCCACCGAATTATCTCAAGAGAAAGGCAGATGAACTGGAAGCTGCCTTGAAAAAAGCAAAAGAAGAAGTCTAAGTCTAAATCGTTCAAAAGCTCAGTTGGACAGGGGGAATCTGATTTGGCAAAGGGTCACGGTTCAGAAGGCTCAACTCACAAACCGAAGGATCTACCCGAGCCCTCTAAGCCAACAAGTACGAATGATGAACCCGCATCCGAGGATGAGCCTCGAAAGGTATCCAAAAAGCGAAAGGCAGGAAATCAGGATGCTGCCGACAAGAAGAAATCAAAGAAACACAAGTCCAAGCACTCCAAGAAGAAACACAAGAAACATGGTTCCGAAGATGCAGCTGAAGAAGCCGAATCCTCACCTGAGGAAGAGGCTAAAGAATCCAGAGAAGTAACCAAGAAAAGAAAAGCTAAACAGCTCAAGCGACCGAAAAAGAAGCAAAGGACTGATCATGAAGTTGTAGTTGCAAAGGATGTTGAAACGAATGCGGATGCTGTTTTACCAGCCGAAGAGGAGCCAAGGGAAGTACCACTCGAAGTCAGTCACCGAGTCCTTCCACCTCCTCTTGATCTCTCCAGAGAAGATAGTGATGAGGAAGATCACACGCCGCTCACTCGGCCTATATCAAAACCTGCTCATGTTGAATCCATCTCTGCTCAGACTGTGTGCGAAAGGGTACCATCTCCCGAACCCTTAGTTGATCAGCCAGAAAATATTCCTGCACCTTCACCAGAAGTGCAACAGCCGATAATCACCCTTCCGAAAGATGGACATGATTCCGGGTCTGAATCAACCATGATTGAAGAGGAATCAGAAGGTGATGATATGGACGCAAGTAGCCAGTCCTATCGACCGATGTCCGCTATTGTTCGACGACAAATCACCGAACATATGGATCCGACGATGGCTCGACTGATAATTACTCTTGATTATGTCAGTCGTAATATGTGCTTACAATGGCCACGTGTTTCAACCATTCGGATAGAAGAACTCCCTTCTGTTGCAACCATGCCGAATGTTATTGAACCAAGTCAACAGCTCGTAATTCATCCCTATCATATTGAAAGGCAAATCAGTATCGATGCAACACTTGCTCATCAGTTAACCTTTGACGACACCAAAGATGTTTTGCCTCCTCTCGAAGCCTCAATGAATGAGCATTCTCATGAGGAGATACTGAGAATGGAACTTGCAAGAGTTTTAAACTGGCAAGAATGGCGAATGTCAAGTCTTCGTGTCATAGCTAGCACTATAAGTGAAATGGCCGAAGAAGAGGAATGGGCTTTGGATTGGATGGGGACGAGATCTGTCTTTGATGCAACACGACCTGATGAAATTGAAAGAGTTTTTGCTGAAAAACTCCAAGGCAAGACCACTCGGTTTGGCAAGTCTGTTGATTTAAATGTCGGCTACCGAACTCCTCGGGAACGCCTTATGTTAGAAGATATGAAGATTGCCAAAGTCCATAACATCTCACGAGCTCAGACTGAAATCCGAGATCTACGACCAGATGTTGGACCGAGTCGTCAAAACAATGAAGAAGATGCTGAGGATTCGAATTCAAATCAAAATCAAGGATGCCGAGATGATAAAGATGATAACAATGATGATGATGATGGCAATGACCCTTCTGGAGGTCAAGTTCCACCTTCTCGGATCATACATCCTTCTGTCATAGGAGCCCAGACTGCTTGCGAACATGATGAGCCTAATCAGCAACCTTCTGAGGACCCGAAGTCTGCTCCTACCGAATCCATGGAAGCTCAGGTTCTGTTGTGTCCTAGTTCAGCCCGAGATGAAAACATGGAAGCATCTCGAGGTGCGAATCATGATGGTCCGCAGATAGTTGATGAAGATATGATTTTATCTGATCTCAATCTGTTCGATGTTGAGGTAGAAGTCCTTCCCGACTACACTTCGGATGGAAACATGGAAGCATCCAAGAGTGCAAGTCCCGAAGCCTTAGCCTCACCACTCGAAGATGTACATCTTGCCGAAGGCACGGCACTTGTCTTAGTTCAAGGTGAAAATTTGGAAGCACCTTCTAAGGACAATGATAGCCCAGCCGTTGATGCCTCCAAGAGTTCGGATTCTTCTGAGGTAATTGTCAATACCTCCTCTGCTTTCACTTCTTTGCTTAATGCCATACAGGGTTTGGCGAAGACTCATGATGCAAACTTCAAGTCCCTAAATGAGTCTATCACTAAGATCAAAAAGGACATTCGAAGGCAGAAGAAGAAATCCTCGAAAGCTAATACAGACGAAAGGTTGTCTGCCCTTGAGAAAAAGATAGATGGAGCCTTTGCTGAAAACCTCATGTCCCTCGGATCGCTGAAGGATTCGGTTTCAGAGTTCACAACCATACAGCGTGCCTTGGTCACGAAGCATGCTTTTATCAAGGAGCGTCTTGACCTCAACTGTTCGAAGCTCGAAACCATCTATGGTAATCAAAATGCTACGGCATCACTTGTTTGTGAGTTCGAATGGACCCTGAAGGAGTTACAAGTCTGCATAAACCGATTAAGCGACAAGGTTGACGTACTCACTGGGGTTAATGATGCCAACAAGGGGGAAATGAAAGGAAAAGAGATTGTTGTGAAGGGTGCTGATGACCTAGCACAACAGAAAAGAGAGCTTCTCAACTTAAGGAAAACCCCTTCTCCGTCACCGTCTCCAAAACGCACTCAAAAGAAATCTACAGGTGGTGAACCGAGTTCAAAGAAGCAAAGCAAATGACCGAAAGTGACAACCCGAAGAGTCAATGGAGAGCCTATTGACTATGTTCCTTATGAACATGGGTCTGGAAAGAAATGGGAAGAATGCAACATTCCACCCTACTGGAAAAACAAACAGCCCATGGACAGGTTTAATTTCTTGCGAGATCATAATGAACAAATCTATCAGCAAAGGAAGAAGGACAAAGAAATCTTCCGAATTCAGCAAGAAAAGCAAAAGGCTTTCGAGAAAATCGCAAAGGAGCTCGAGGACGCAAACAAGATAACTAAAACAGCCGAAGGACAAGCCAAGATGCATGGCATAAACCAGATTTTAGGTGCTACTCAACAGAGTTTTGCCGATGGAATGAATGCTGCTGAATTAATTTCCTGGTGGGACTGGGGAGTCATAAGAGGAGACAATCTTGGTGAAGTTGTTCAAAATTATCTGATGCTGAACTTATACCGAAAGTATGCCTTCAAGATTCAAGGCCTCGATACCGTAAAGGCAAGAAAAGAAATCAACGACATGATTCAACTCCAACAGTATGAAATTTGGGAAAGAGAGAAGAAGAAGAAGGCTGGCGAAAGTTCAAAATAAGAAGACTTCTTTTCATGTTTTTAATGTCTTTATCAGCTTTATGTTTTAATTTTTGAAAAGTTATATGAATTTCTGCATAAATAAAAGACTTCTCTCTTGGTTCAGTGTGGGTGTGTTTTCTAGTCTTTACTCCTCGCTTAAAATTTGTAAAACCTCTACTATTCGGGCTTACTAAATGAAAATCCATTTAAGGATAAAAGAAAACCGAATGGAATGAGTATGGGGTGTTGGCATCATCAAAAAGGGGGAAATTGTTAGGAACCCCGAGTAGTTAATTTTGATGATACCAAGCTATACGAGGAGACCCCCAAATTTTTAGTGTCTTAGAATAGTCTTTGCTTATTTTTATATCAATCCAGTAAAGCAAACGAAGTCCTAAGTTTCAGATTTCACCGAATCTGTAGAACTGAGAAATGTTTCACTCGAAGACTCGAAGACATGAAGACTCGAAGACTCGAAGACATGAAGATACGAAGACACGAAGACATGGATCTTAGGTCAAAATCGGGAAGGACCAAGTTTCCATAACCGAGCAATCAAGGAAGTGATTGACTCGAGGAGTTAAAGAAAGAATGATAAAGTCAATCATTCT
>CP025659.1:2292253-2310591 GCA_003576665.1 Ipomoea trifida | reverse complement strand
CGAGAATTGTTTCCCAACAATCTTAAAACCTTATTTATTCTTTTCTAATCTCGAATACCACGGAGAAATGGAAAATCCAGCTCTTTCTTTGTTTGCTAACGGGGACGAGAACGGTAATGATGTTGTTGCGAACAACAATGGAGGGAACGGCAACGTTGTTGCACATTCCCAAGCACCGGCGAATGTTGGTTCACGGAACGGTGTTGGCATCACGGAAAATGTTCCTACGACGCAGGTACCTCCGGTACCAAATGGATCGACTAATAGCCATGGAGGATCCAGTGGTGTGATTACCACATGGTCTGAGGACTGTGGTAGTGTGACCAATGACTTTGATCATAATCGAGGGAAGGCTAAGCGAAAGCTTAAACCTGAACTAGTTTATGTGAGGAAGGTGAAAGGTCACTACGATGCGAACCGTCATCCTGGTGAAAAAGTTGAAGACAACTTTGCTAGGATTAATGGATACGGCGGATGGTTGGACGAGTAAAGGTCACAACCGGGATTCCGATGTGCTGTGATGAGACCACCCCGAGGGAGTGGACTGCTGATCAAATGGAACAAGGCACACGGTGTGATGGACTACTACGAGATAGAGATTAGGAAGTTTTATTTCCATTGTAATCTTCTATCTTGTTGAATTTATTCGAATAAATTAGTAGTAGTATCCATGTAATATTTTTATTGTTTTAAAAATATGTATGTTCCATTGAGAAGTATTGAATCACGATATACATGCATATTATTTTATGAAATAATTTTGATGTATGATTCGATATGTTATATGCTTTGTGCATATGGAGCATTTGTTTGAGAAATGCTAATGACCAACAAAAAGTGTAACTTGTGTGTTGCATGGTTGAAATCACGTAATGAACCTTGGTTCTAGATTTCATGGAAAATCAATTGTCAAAAATTGAAAGAACCTTATAATCGTGAGCACTTCGGCTCATTTGTTTCGAATATTTTTAAGTGATATTCTTAATGTGATTATAATGGTTTGATTCAACTAGTTGAAATTTTGGTTAATTTGATCTCGTTAATTGTGTTATAATTAACTTGATCAAAAATTCCTAATTTTACTAGTGTGAAATTAATTTGAGACAAATGATGAAATGTTGGGTCAATAATCGATTAAATTGATCGGTTAAATTGAGCTTAAGTGCTAAGGTTGTAGTACTAACGGAAACGCTCAATTTCGTTGCTATCTATTTAGCAATTCGGTACGCTGTAGTATCTATTTACATTTGGTTAAAGCTTAATCGCTTAACGGAAAATGTATTTAGTACTGGGTAAGTGGGTTTGATACACCGCTAACGTACTAACGTAATAGTGTTTCGTACACTAACGGACTAGTGTGTTATTAGCATTTTAATGGCTAATTGAATTCACTAGGAAAGTGCACTACGACACTAACGTCTAAATGGCTTGTTTAATGCCAAAATTAATCCATTAGTTAAGGCACGAATGGTAGTGCTTAACGGGATTAAAGATGGAATTAAAGTTCAAGCTAGTGGGGCGTTGAAATGGTTGTCACAATCATTTGAGACGAAAGCATATGGAAGAATGTTAGTCTTCCGAGAAGAGGTAATTAAATCACCTCTCGTGGGGTTTAACCGCACCTTGCAAAAGGTTGCTACCCCTCCACCTCTCGTGATCGTAAGGGGCAGTTTGGTACTGTCTATACCTTGCGGGAAGAGGTTGTTTATTGCTTTCAAAGACCGCTGTAGCGGTACGTTATTCTTTATAAGAATAAAGTGAAACCAAATTAATTGTTGAATTAACGCGGTTTTAAAAGTGATCGATGTGGTGAACAAGAAACACCTTCGGGTGATCTCTATGTTGTTATTATGCTTGAGAGTATAATGTGGATTCACCTCAATCGAATGTTGCTACCGAACACGATTATCAATACGTTGATATGTTCGGGCCTACCACAAGAATGTGGGGGTGAGGCAATTGTCTTTTGGACAAGCAAAACCTTATACGAAGGTTCCCTACAAAGTAACTCGATAAGGTTCCTTACGAGTGTGGATATGTTTGAGCTATCCCATTGATACTTGAAATGTGGGGGCGGCTTGCCAAATGTGTTTATTCTTAGTACTCAAAGTCCACGTCTCGGACGTACGTAAGAATATAACGATTCAGAAACTCATCGTTCGTTGAAGATGTTTTCTGTGAAGGTCAATCGAAGGACCTAAAACCCGAACTCATAGCTAGACGTAGCTAATGAGTAATGATTTAGAAAATCCCGTAATCAAGATTTTCTGACTTACATATTAGAACGTGTTAAACACAATCTAACTTGTTAACTAGAAAATGGGATGGATTTGGTAAGGATTGGAAAATCATGTGGTTCGATTTTCTGACGAACTTGTTATAATGCGATATGCATAGTCTAACTTGTTTACTAGAAATTGGATCAGGTTTTCTAACACGGCTCGTTAGAAAATAAAGCCTCGTATGGATGTAGAAATTGTGTTTTCTACGGATGTCCATGAGAAGTAAACTAAGTTTACCTCTCGTGATTGGACAAAGTCACCTCTCGTGACCGGCTAAGCTATTCAGGGAATAATTCTGAACTTTACGGAATTAACTTCTAGTTAAATCCAATACAAACTCTAAGAATTAATCTCCTGATTAGTGATGGCTAGTTCGAAGGGTGCAAATTGGTTTTGTACCAAAAGGAGGCTATAATGTGAAGTAGATTCTGTCTTAGAGAATCATACTTCGGAACTGGTTGTTCTTCCTCCAGGTTGTAAAACCTTTGGATCCTAGGTGGATCATCGGGTTGGAAGATAAAATCGGTTAATTTCATTGAAGTATAAGGACAGGCCAGTAATTGAAGATTACTTGCGAGTACCTTGATTACTTTAATGTGTATTCTCTCGTGAGAATAATAATCCATAAGGATGACACTCTCCTTAACCACTACGTGGGATTTGGAAGTTCATCAAATGGATGAACCACTATCTTTATAGACAAGGAACGACCTACGAGCTCTGTTGGTTCCTCGCTATGAAAGAAAGTGTGTAACTTGGAAAAATCCTTGTATGGTAAAAACAATAAGCCTGAAATATCGGCACGTGATGTTTCGATCATACAATGATAAACCAACGAGTTTAGTATAAACAAAGTGACAAAAGTCTATGTATGGTATACAATAGACAATAACGTTACTATATGTTTATACACGATAAACTCATCATGGATAGAAATGATCGAGTGATCAAATCAACCAGAATCATGTTAAATTGGAAATTTGACGTGAAAGATATGAATTGGCAGATTTAAATTTTCGGGATTAAAATCATGAGAGGACCTGATGGTCTCGTGTGAAGCCAATCTCATTGGGTTGGTTAATTCATTGCAAAAGGATGATAATCAAGTGGCTTGGACAATGTTAGATACTAACTATCCAAAAATCTTAAAGATTGTACCTCTCGATGAGAATACACTCCGATTTTGGTAAAGTTCAATTGTATCTAAGTGTTGTATTTGGCCAAATATTGCCTTGCGGTTTATAAACTCTGTAGTGATACGAGTAACCCTAGTGCTACGCACTAGAAGGCAACAGTGGAAAAATTATGAGATACCTATGGTACTTATAATTTTGGACTGCACTACATGTGATATCCAGCCATACTTGGAAAGTATAGCACCTCAACCGGATATCTAAAGGACGTTAAGTCCATGAGTGGCTACATGGTTGATGTGAGCTGGGATAGTCAGTCAAAAGTGGAAATTCTCGTGATAGATAGATCCTTACTGGAATCTACGCTGAAAACCTTAAGACACATGTGTCTCGAGAGGTTGAATGGTAATGCCATTCGTGTTAGAGAATGTTCCCGAGTTGGAAAACTCATACTTCCTATGTTATTGTTTGCGATAGTCAATTCAATAAATTGGTTGAGTATGGAGTTGTATGGTAGTCTAGACTTATAAGTCGTAGACGTAATACCATTAAACAATTTCTCGCAACGGGAGTTGTCTCTGTTGATTATAAGGTCAAAAAGAGGACAACGTAGCGGCCGCTAACTTAAAGGGTAACCTTTGGTTGTTGAGAAATTGATACGAGGAATGGGTCCAAAGCCCTTGGTATATAAATTCCATAATGGATACCCAACCTAGCTGGCACCTAGGTTCAATGGGACAACTAAATTATGAGATAAGCGCGTCACTGTGGGGGTCCCCGGACTCCCCACCACTCCTCGTTAAAACAGTGACTCCCGATTGAGGCTAGCACACTAGTGCTTTAATGATTCGACTGTCATCTGACATATGCTACGTATGCAATGTCAAATGGACATACGTTGAGTTGCGGGAAACTCGAGAAAGAATCACCTATGTGAGAGAGAAGTGAGGGTCGCTTCAAAGGAAAATTGACTGGGCTTAATTCGTTAGAAACTCTTGCAGAACCAGGCAGGTGTCCCACGACCAAAATGGGCACAGTCATGAGAACAGGACGTGGTTGGAAGGTTCCTGTGTGAGATTTGTCAATGTCTACACAAACGGCAGTCGATTCAAAGACATCGCGTTCTACCGTACAGCCAGTAGGGTATATAGATCTCACAAGGCAAGGTTCAAAGGGTTAAACCTACCTCTGCTATGCAGGAATCAACCGTTGAACACAGTTGTTTCCGTTTTCCAAAATTATCCCGAAAACAATTTTCATTCATGTGGGGGATTGTTGGAAAAAATGGCAATAAATGGCATTTTAAGTGGCCATTTTGTGGTATAAATATATGTAGGGTCCACGTCCGATTTGGGTCGGGTCAAAGTGGATTCGGATTCTTCGTTTTTAGACGAAGAGATCGATATATTATACGCTCAAAATGGATAATGGGTGAATGAGAAATTGGTTCTCAAAGTAGACCCATTGCGATGGAAAAATTGTGGGAAAAGCTTTAAGGAAAAGCATTTGTCCCACATTGGTTTGGGAAGGGGATTTCACCCACTATATATACAAGAGGCTTTTCTAAGCTAAATAACTTGTATAGCATAGATGTTCTCTCTTGCGCGCAGGGGGGGGTGCAAATCAAATCCCAAAGATGAGTTCGAAAGGCTTGAACTTGTGTGCGCCGGCACCTGCGGGCACGAATGTCGTCCGGAAATTGGCAGGTCTTGCGTGCTAAGTTATGCCAAAACTCCGAGCGATTTTTCCATCTTATACCACTGCCTGCGACCTCTCGAAGGTGCGCAGCAGCGCGCGAGACCACGTCTCGCGGCATGGCCAAGCCGCAGCGCTCGAGACATTGATGTCTCGAGGCTGGGCAGGGTCGAGACATAAGTGATGTCTCGAAGTCGAGACATCAGTCTCACGCCTAGGATCGAGACATCAGCGATGTCTCGCACCGCCAGCGCGCGGGACATGCGATGTCTCGAACTATGGTTGCGTCGCGATAGTAGCGCGCGTTAGCGGTATCTCTCGATGTCTCGCGGACGGCGTACTGTGCGCAACTAAAGTAACCTCTCGAAGGCTATAATCTGGAACGATTTTCTCCTTCCACCGTGACTGTTCAGAAGACCAATCCAAGATGTTACAGAATTTATTTCGTATTTATTCTGATAATAACATCTAGGATTAATCTCTTGTTAGTGGTGGTTAAATAGGGAGTTAATGGGAGATTAAAGTCTAGTTAGTGGGAGAAGGTTACAAGGCCAGAATTGAATGCCATGTTGAATGCCATTAATCCTTTCCTCTACTATATATTTCCAGGTTGAGCAAGAGATTTTACACAAGCAAGAAAATAAGTTTTTCTCCTCGAAACTCTGCTCCTCCTTCGTTCTAGCCACCTGTGTTCATCCCACGTTCTCGTTCGCCGGATCCAAGTTTGTGTGCTCAAACGGCGGATCGTAGTACGTTTTATCCTGGGAAACCTAGACCGCAACGCTCCAGCACCTCGGGAGGCGGTAAATAAGGTTTTAAGGACAGAGGCAACTCGACTCGTACTTACAACTACCCCAAAAGTCCGTTCTCGCCGTCCCTTGTATTCCAGGTTTATTGAACCTTTGTTGTAGGTTTAAATTCTTGGAATTTTGTAATATTCTTGTAATATTTGTTTAGTGGATTTTCTATTTTCGTCCATTTTCTTGGGTATTTCGAGAATTGTTTCCAACAAAAAGTACTTTGCCCATCTTTGTTTCCTTTTCAAAACCGGCCTCTTTTTGTATCCCACCTAAAAAGCAGGCCCAACCTTGTTTATGACTCTATAATCTAGTTTAAATTGACCAAGCTTGCGAGTTTGTTGGCTAGAATTTGTAGTCTTTCTGATTTGTAATGCTGATAGTAAATTAAATCTTAAGAGCTTGTTTAAAATTGTTTATAAGCTAGGGAAGTAATTGAAGAGTCTGTTTTGGTTACCGACCAAGTAAAAGAAAGATAGGCCAGGTTGTTAGAGCTTGTTAAATGCTGATACTAAATTAAATCCTAAGAGCTTGTTTAGGATTGTTTATTAGCAACAATTGTTTATTATTGCTTTTTGAGCATATAAGTATGACATTTGCACATATAAGTATGACATTTACATGGTGCTTTGACCCGACCTGATCCGTCTCACGAATAAAGATCCGTGAGACGGTCTCACACAAGTGTGACCCTTTACTAAATAGGCGTATGGAATCTTGCAACCGAATATATTCTTCATAGAAAGGAACGCGCCGGCTTTTTATACTAAATTTGTTTGCATTAAGGACTAAGGTTGTTTTGCTATCAATATTTTCATCAAAGAGAATAAAGGTAAAAACTAAAAAACTAATAAATAAATAAATAAATTATTTATTTAAATAAATATTTTATACTGATTATTTCTCGTCGTGACTCGTGACTCGTGACTCGTGAGCATGCCTATTAACACTTGAGTTCGGTGCTCCATCATTCTCCCAGGAAAAAAGAAAGTGCACACACTGTCTCTATCGAAAACCATCTAAAAAATGATTTTTAATAAAAAACGATTTTTAATTTATCGACTGTTGAGTTATTTGCATTTAATTTTAGCATTTAAAATTGATTAGCTTTGCTTCATAATTATTAAAAAGAAAACTGCTAAAAATTCTTACGATTGTTATAAATAATATTAAGTAGTGGGCATTATTATAAAGTATTTAATACTGTTTTTATATTTATGTATCCATTATATCTTTCCGTTATTGTTTTTGTATTATATATATGTCAAATAGCTCCGAATGTCCACCCACGTTCGCTCCGAGAGGCACCCTTGTAACATAGCTCCACCCACGTTCGCTCCGAGAGGCACAAGAGCTGGCCAAGGGGGAATCGTCACTTGTGGGAAATTCTTTGTATCGTCGCTGGTGGGAATCAAATCCGAGTTCTCCTGAAATTCTTCCCCACAAAGAGAGCTCATTTGCCACTTGAGCTACCCCATTGGGTTAGTCGTTCTTGATGTGTTAATTTTTATTGAATATGCAGATTCCTTATCAACTTAGGTGAAGTTAATAAATTCACAAGTAATCTATAAAAATAAATATGGAATAATTTTTATTTTTTAATGAGTGACTAAAACATGGTTGAAAAATCACCATGCGCTCCTTGTAGTCAACTTGAATTTGCCGTCCTCGCCCAAGTTGGATAAATTAAAACATATAAATATGGGTGAATTATGAGCTGGCTTTCGGCAAATTATTGTGGGATCTGTGGACTAGAGTCCAAGACGATGTCAATAAATTTTATAAATTAAAATATACATTAGGTGTTTGAATAATGTATATTATGTGTTATAATAATGAAACTTTTAAAATAAGATAATAAATATTATAAATTATAAAAATGTATATTGCAGCAGATCGAGCAAAAAAAGATGATACGAAACAATGTTGTTTTTGAATCGTGGTCCGCACAGCTGTGTGGATCGTAATAATTATGGTTGACTTTCCTTCCTCTCTTACAGGTTATTAGTTTGTATATATGTTTATATATAAATCTTTGAATCTAAGCCCAGCCCTCTTCTTAATTAGTTCCTACCTTAGCTTGTTCCTTTTGTGTGTTAGAGATATGGCAACTTCATCAGTTCTTTCAACAATGGCCAAAAGGTAAGCATTTCTTCCACCTTAATTAGCTTGTTTTAAACATTCATGTCTAAAGTCTAGAAAATTCTTTGCTAATAGACTCCTAGTTTGATTCTTACTAATTAAGTACCGATAAGAAGGTAGGTAATAAATAATTTTTTTTGTAAGTAATCTTTTGGAGAATTATCATACAGTGAGGGGAAAGATCAGTGTTTGGTGTCTCTTATACTGTAGTTCTCAAGGTTCGGTTTTACATTCTTACCAACCATCTAGGAAAAACAGAGCCACCAGTGCAGATTTGTTGTGGGCACTCTGATCTGTAGGCTTGTTAAGATACATATTTCAATTTATTTTATCTACAAAGTTTTTAAGATATGTGTAGTGGGAACTTTTAGGGAAGAGACTCTCAGATTGAAGAGTAATTTTTTAATATATATATACATAGAAAATTGAAAAGTTTTTGATATTTTAGATTTCTTTACTTGTTTAAAAAAATTTGTAGACTAGAAGGGAAGGTTGCACTGATAACGGGAGGAGCCAGCGGCATCGGAAAATGCACGGCGAAGCTCTTTGCAAAGCACGGCGCCAAAGTCGCCATCGCCGACATCCAGGAAGATCTCGGCAGCGCCGTCGTGGACTCCATCGGCGGGCCCTCCAACGCCACCTACCTCCACTGCGACGTGACGAACGAGGAACACGTCCGAGACGCCGTCGACAAGACAGTGGAAACCTTCGGAAAGCTCGACATCATGTTCGCCAACGCAGGGATCGCGGACCCCAACAAACCCCGCATCGTCGACAACACCAAGTCCGACTTCGAGCGCGTGCTCAGCATCAACGTCACCGGAGTCTTCCTCGGCATGAAGCACGCGGCGCGTGTCATGGTTCCCGCCCGGCGTGGCTGCATATTATCCACCTCGAGCGTGAGCTCAACCCTCGCCGGCGCCGCGTCTCACGCTTACGCGGCGTCGAAGCACGCGGTGTTTGGGATGACGAAGAACTTGGCGGTGGAGTTAGGGCAGTTCGGGATACGCGTCAACTGCCTGTCGCCGTACGCGATGGCGACGCCGCTAGCGACGAAATTCGTGGGGGTTAACGACGAAGACTTGGAGAATACGATGAACGCGCTTGCGAATCTTAAGGGGGTGACTCTTAAGGTTGACGATGTTGCAAGTGCAGCTCTTTTCTTGGCCAGTGACGAGGCTAAATATATCAGCGGCCATAATTTGTTCATCGACGGCGGATTTAGTATCCACAACTCAGCATTCCGCATATTTCAATATCCCGAATCAAATTAACTTCGGATTAATTTTTCCTATTAAATTAAAGAATTTTACATGTAACTCCAAATTTTACTCTATCAAATTTATTCTTAATTTAATTGAGACTTGAGACTGATAAATTATTTTCTTAAGAGTTAATTCTATTTTTTGTCTTAAATTTATAAGTGACACTCTATTTTTGGTCTTTTTATTAGAACATTCACATTTGGTCTTGTATTAAAATGGCAAAAATTGCAAAAATCTCTCAACAAAGATGTGGCTTAGACTAATCCCTTCAACCCCACTACGTGAAAGATGGGTTAGAAACATGCATAAGATTAACTCCCTATCTTTGTGGTGTAACATGGGATTAAGTTCCATATTTTTGTGGTGTCCAAAACCACTATAAAAAGGGATCTTTGACTCTTTGTAATGAAGACAAAATGAAGTTTTCAAAACAGGAAAAGACTGATTTATTATCAGCATAAATCAGTTCCACTTTGACTATGTTTGGCAGAGCTTATTTAGGAGCTTATAAGCTTATTTTAAGCTACTAATAAGCTATAAGCTCTGTTTGTTAGGCTCTGTTTGGCAGAGCTTATTTATGAGCTTATAACTTATTTTAAGCTACTAATAAGCTATAAACTCTGTTTGGTAATGTTCTCAAAATAAGCTAGTAACTTAAAATAAGAGTTTATTTTGAAACGCTACTTGAGGTAGCTTTTCAAAAATAAGCTAGTAGCTTTTTAACTTTTTTTCCATCTTTATCCTTATTATATTTTAAATAAATGGTATCCTTTACCCCTCTCGATTAAAACTCTTTTAACATTTTCTTTTCATTATGTTTGATAGTAATTTCAGTTTGACATTTGTGTTTGAACATTAATTTTTGTATGAACTAATCTTATGAATTATAAACATTTTTTTTTTACTTATGTTCTTACTTTATATTTTATTTAAATATATTGATTTCATTATTTTATATTTAATATATAAACAAACCTATTTAAATTTAAAATTATTTAAATTGTATGAAGATGTCCTTTTTAATCTTTTTACATTCATCAGCTTATCAAAAAGCTAATTTTACCAAACACTTTTAAGCGTAACAGCTAGCTTACCAGCTCTTCAGATTTCAGCTTCGAGCTTATAGCTTTTCAGTTTTCAGCTACTTTTTCAGCTAGGTTTGCCAAACATAGCCTTAATGTTCCTAAAATAAGATAGTAGCTTAAAATAAGAGCTTATTTTTTAGCGTTTCAAAATAAGCGAGTAGCTTCCTAATTTTTTTTCCATCTTTAATTAACCTTATTATTTTAAAGAAATAACATCATTTATCAATCCCAATTAAAACCTTTTTGGCTAAACCTTTTTGACTTTTTCTATTCAATATGTTTTGTTGTAATTTCAATTTGACATTTGTGTTTGAATATTAATTTTTGTATGAACTAATCTTATGAATTATAAACATTTTGTTTTAATTTATATGTTTTCAAATATATGTTCTTACTTTATATTTTATTAAAATATATTGATTTCACTATTTTATAGTTTAATATATAAACAAATCTATTTAAATTTAAAACTATTTAAATTGAATGAAGATGTCCTTTTTAGTCTTTTTTACGTTTATCAGCTTATCCAAAAAGCTCATTTTGCCAAACACTTTTAAACATAACAACTAGCTTAACAACTTTTCAGATTTCAGCTTCGAGCTTATAGCTTTTCAGTTTTCAGCCACTTTTCAGCTTTCAACTATCTTTTCAGCTAGGTTTGCCAAACATAACCTTTATATTAGTACAAAATGTGTTAACATTTAGTTGGTTACAATTTTTAATTGGTAGAATTAGTTCAAAATGTACTTGTAAACTTTTTCATAAAGTTGTTTTATAAGGCTAATATCTAAATAGGTGGTAGATCTAATTTTGTAATTTGTTGAACTTGCTTGTAATTGTAAAAATCACGGGTTAATCTTAATTGAAAAAGTTTTTGGGCATGACTGCTCAAATTAGGAGGTGTTCTACAATTACATTATCAAATTCAGCTATGTACTTATTCTGAAGTTTCTTTTATTACTTCATATTGTGTTATATATCTGCATCACATAATTTCAGTTATCATTAATCCCACTTTTTACTTTATTTTTTATTCTCTTTTGATATGGCATACTTAAATTTATAAAAAGATATCATAGCTTCTTTTCTCTTTGTTTGTTTGTTTGTTTGTTTTTTTTTTTTTTTTCAGAATAAGGTTCAATTTGGCCACTGAATGTAACCTGAAAGTGTAATTAGCTCACTAAACAAAAAAAGTGTAATTAGGTCACTGAACACTCTAAATGTACAGTTGTTATACCGTGGACCACGGTTATTGATACTACAGTTCATCTCAAAAGATACTGTCTTATATTTGTTTTTATATTATCGAATGAAACTGTAGTTATATCGAAATGTAACTGTAATTGTGTTGAAATGTAACTGCAGTGTATATGAACTGATATTGAATAACAGTTTCACATTTGTATTTTATATTATCGAATGAAACTGTAGTTATATCGAAATGTAATTGTAGTTGTGTTGAAATGTAACTGCAGTGTATATGAACTAATACTGAATAACAGTTTCACATTTGTGTTTTTATATTATCGAATGAAACTGTAGGTATATCGAAATGTCACTGCAGTTGTGTTGAAATGTAACTGTAGTGTATATGAACTGAAAGTGAAAGGCGCGGAACGGAAATCGTTTCATCTGTCTGTTTTCATTAATCAAAATGACGTTGTTTTGATGCGCGGTCCACGATATAATTTGCGCTAAATGTATGCAATTTCACCTGATAGCATGTTACCATGCATTTTTTTAAAGTTACTTGCTTATGTGAACGGTGAGTTGGCATTTTAAAATAATTTTTAATAATAAACTATTAAAATAACAAATTTTAAAAATTTTAAAAATTTTAAAAATAATAAAAAACATACTTGCGGCCACCCCTCCCCTTTAATAATACCCTTGCCACCTTGATAGAAAACATGTGGATGAATCAAATTTAATTAATTAATTAATTAATATATTATTATTATTATTATTATTATTATTATTATTATTATTTATAGAAACTCAACTTCTTTCACAAAACAACTTTTGCTTTATTAGTGTGTGTGTGTGTGTTTTTTAAATTTTAATTTTTTAAAATTATTTTAATTATTTTCAGAGTTTTATATTATTTTTTCTTGTATTGACTAATATCTAGTGGGTTGTGGTGCCATTAATTATAGAAAATATGGTTTTTAACAAAGCTAAACTGAACTATTTAATGAAGGCAAAAACTTGTGTGAAACCGTCTCATCATGAGACGGGTCGGGTCGAGTCGGATCAAGATGCAAATGTAACACTTATATGCACAAATGTCATACTTATATGCTCAAATGTAATACTAATCAAGAATAAAATTTTTGTTACTTATTAGGGTAAATGTAATACTTTTACATTTCGATTTAAAAGTATTACATTTTTCCTCAAAAAGTATTATATTTGCCCTTATAAGTGAGAGGTACTTGTCAACATTACTTATTATGAAAAATGTATTACTTTTTCTCTTATAAGTAACAAAAATTGTATTTTTGATTAGTGTTATATTTGAGCATATAAGTGTGAGATTTGCACATATAAGTATGACATTTGCATGATGCTTTGACCCGACCCGATCCGTCTCACGAATAAGAATCCGTTAGACGGTCTCACACAAGTGTGACCCTTTAATAAAACTAGTTGTTAAGAGCGGGAGTGATGGATTTTAAATGACAAAACATGACACATGTCTATATTATATTAATGATAATAAGGGAGTGATGGATGTTAAATGACAAAACATGACGCATGTCTACATTAATGATAATTTGATTTGTCCATGTGTGTAGATTTAATGAATCAGATGTATTTTATTTTTTTTAAAAAGACGTAGTGGTATTATTGTAAATAACTCGAACTTTGGTACAAGTAACATGTGTTAAAAGTGCAAGACGTTGGTGCAACTGTGCAAGTAAACAGTGCAAGTAAAATCACCTAAAAGTGCAAGTAATTTTACCTTTTTAACATTAATTTTCAGTTCTCTCCTACCCATATGGTTCTCATTGATTCGTCTCCAATGTGGGAGAGAGAGAAATATTTTATAAAAAATTAGAGTATATCAAATCATTTTATATATTTAATATTTAAGTAGGTGTATAATAATAATAATAATAATAATGATAATAATAATAATAATAATAATAATAATAATAATAATAATAATAATAATAATAATAATAATAATAATGAGAAAATATTTGATGCACCGCCGATGTATAGCATCTATACCCCGGCGGTGAATCAAAACTTGAAACCTCATTAAAAAGTAAAGTCAAAGTAGTTCAGATCCCTTTTATCAAATTATAATAATTCTTAATATATTATAATTAATTAATTTAAAAATTAATTATTTAATATAATTAAAACTAAAATTCCAATATAATGCATCAATGCTTAGGATTTTAAAGTGGGGAAGCACGGGATGGGATGATGTTGCTTCTTGTTGTTGTCCAGCATCGGAAAACAGCCCTAAGAACGATTTAAGATTCTCGCCGTTGTTGTGCCTATTCGCCTGCCGTAATGGGAAGGTAATGGGAAGAGCTTGAGTGAAGGAAAAATGGATTGCACAAACGGGGTCTAAGCTAAATTAAATCTCAGAGGAAAAAGAATGCAAAAATGGTAATAAAAAAATTTAAAAATATTACCAAGAAATTAAGAGGGGGAGATGTTGGTAAATTTGTATACGAGGTTTAGGGAAGTGAGGAAATGAGATCTTCAGGCGTGTGATCACTTTCTTATAAGCTTTAAATCTTCCTCTATCAAAAGCAACAAGGTTTCAAGATTTAATTTTATGGGATACAAGAAGATGAAATAAAGTTCTTAAGTTGCTTTAAATAAGAATTGAACTTTCTGGAGAGTTGATGAACTCTGAAATATTCAAAGTATAATGCAATGTAATTGCATATCACTTTCAGATGATTCTCCAACTATTTATAGATGTAAAATCTAACAGTTGAGGGAGGTTACATGGAAGTTTATGACAGTTTGAAACTCCAACTTCCACAAGATATATCTTAAATAATATATCTGCCATATGGAAAATATAATTACAAGAATTATGTATAATATATACATTTTCATAAGTTATGTACCTTTGTAGGTTCATACACTGCATGCAAAAATATAATAAAGTTATATATTATAATATATAATAATTAATATTCCAATGAATGCAAAGTTCAGTTCCCATGCAAAAGGAAATTAATATATACATTATATATACACGCATGCATGATGATGCCGAATCCTTAATGATTCACTGAATCCTTCAATTGCAACAATTTTAACGAGGCAATGAACTCATGAAATTAGCCAATTCATGAATTCATGAACTCGGCCAATTCAACCAATTCACGAAACTTTCGACCAAACAACAATTCGGCCAATTGACATTTTAAGGACTCGGCCATGTCAACAAGAATTCGGCTTCATGGATTCGTCCATTCTCATGGCTTCGGCCATATACTTGACCATTCATGGATTCGGCTATTCCAATATATTTCCCAATTAACTTTCTACCAAACTTCATAACTCCACAACTCCAAATATTATTTAAGTTTTCATGGTAGTCCATCTGAAATATTAATCCATTTACATAGTAAAAATTAATACTGTACCAAGATAAATCCAAAACTCATGCATAAATGAAAGTGTCTTAAAGATTGAACTTTCACATAGTATAATACGCGATACATCAATTCGGATTGCAGTGACAGACGAACCTTGAATCACGCAGTCTCTTTGAAGAAATGTTGGTAAAATATACACAAGTTTTACAGTTACAACAACTCAAAAACTTGACACTATTTAAAGGCCTTGTGTCTGTATCCTTTCATGAGCATATCCAAGCCAAACCCAAAGCTTGTTTAAGCGGCCACACCTCATGCTCACATAGTCTAATCTTTTATATCTTGCCTTGCACCAAACATTTTTTCAAAAGATTAGTTAAGAGTAAAACTCATCCCTACACCCATGCAAACCAAGTACTGACTTCAGGGATACCTTTTATTTAGTACTTGCAGCCAATTAATAAAGTACTCATCAACATTGAACTCAAGACCTAATGTAATAACTTAGGCGTGAGTTGTGCTTTCCTTTACCTCTTGACTAGACTCGGGTTTCAAACCTATCCCTTCTGATGTCTTTAAAACCATGTCCCTTGCCAAGGCTTTAGTAAACGGATCCGCTAAATTGAACCGGGACCGTACAAAGTCTAGTGCTACAACACCATTAATTAGGAACTCCCGCACATAGCTATGTCGCATGCCTATGTGTCTTGACTTGCCATTATAAACATTGTTATATGCTTTGGCCAGTGTAGTAGCGCTGTCACAATGTACCAAAATTGGCGACATCGGTTTTGGCCAAACTAAAATTTCCATGATTAAATTCCTTAGCCACTCAGCTTCTTTGCATGCAGAAGCTAATTTAATGCAATAAATTCAGATGCCATAGTTGAATCTGAAATGCAACTTTGCTTTTTAGAAGCCCAGGAAATTGCACCTCCTCCAAGCAGAAAAACCCATCCACTAGTTGAGGAATAATCTTCCTGATTTGATATCCAACTAGCATAAGAATATCCTTCCAGGATGGAAATATCTTTTGAATATAATAAACCATAATTAATGGTTTTATTCAAATATTTCAATATTCTTTTTAATGACATCCAATGCATTGCACTAGGATTACTAGTGTATCTACTCATCTTCCCTACTGCAAATGCAATATCGGGACGAGTACTTGTCATTGCATACATTAGGCATCCTACCACTTTAGAATACTCCAACTAAGAAACCGGATCACCTTCATTTAGAATTAATTTCAATGAAGGATCCATAGGAGTAGAAACTGGAGACCCAGTCAAGTGATTAAATCTTTTTAACACTTTCTCAATATAATGAGATTGTGTTAATCTAACACCATCCTGTACTTTAGTTATTCTTATTCCAAGAATAACTTTTGCTTCTCCTAAATCTTTCATGGAGAAACTGGAACAAAGAAACTCTTTAGTTTCCTTAACCTTTTCCAGACTAGTTCCAAAAATCAACATGTCATCTACAAACAAGCAAATAATAACCCCTTGTCGTTGGTTATTAAATTTAGGAGTAAATTCCTTTTTTGGTCCTATACTTATTGTGTGTTGGACACATTTAGTCCGCTTTTATTAATTTGACCACATTTTACCCAAAGTTATCAAAAAGTGGACAATGTTAGTCCACAGTCAGCTTTACCGTTTGATAACCGTGAAGTGCAAGGGCATTTGTGTCCTTTCATGTCTAATTCTTCATTAACATTACATTTGCTTGGTCTCTGCATTCGAGAGGATGGAGATGGAATTCTCTATGACTTTAGGCATGTGAACATCCCAGCTGCTATATACATATAGAGATAGAGAAGAGAGAGACCAGGAACCAAAATATAAATATAACTATATAAGTAATCAAAATTAAACTTTAGCCAAAACTAATTTTGACAGAGTCTTGATTTTCCGGGGAGGTGGATCCCAGTTTCGACAGTGCCGCGACGCCGACGTTCTCTTCCCCATCTTTGCCGAAGGCGTAGTCTTCCATTCCAAAGTCCCCACTTTGCGTAATGGCTTCAATTATATAAAAACACCAGACAATTGATTTAAAAATTCAATCTCAAATCCCACAAAAATTTATATTTTCATGTAAACTTACGTTTGGTTTCCCCATTTTGAGGATGACCCTCTATTAACATCCTAATTTCTTTGGCTCCATCGGACCGACCAGAGTTCTTGTTTGCCCCAAAATCTGCGCCGCCAAACACGTGGAGCCCGCCGGCCTCCGACACCGGCGACGCGCTCGAGCTCCACACGAACATGTGCAGCTCCTTCGCGTCATTGTTGCTTTTGCTCTGTAGAGCCTGCGATTGGCGATTATGACTACGACTGCGCCGACGCTGGAGGTTGACACGGCGGTTCTTTTTTCGAATCTTTCGGAGCCATTGAAGCGATTCTGGGTTTGGTGTGGGATAGGAAGCGGTGAGGGGTTAATCGGCGACGGCGGGGAAAAATCCAAACTTTGAAGTGTTCGCCGTCTTCAATTCTGGCGTTTGTGGTCCTCCTTTTCTGATCCACCATAGCAGATAGTAAAGCTCTACGAGAAGCGCCATTAAAAGAAACCCAAAAACCACAGTTGTTTTCTCCTTAAATCTACAGAAAATCCTATCAAATGAACAAAATTAAACTCTTAACCTACTTTTATTTTATTGGCATTTCAAACCCCATATTCGCCCCAGAAAAATGGCTGACCTGAAAATTTGGCTGAAAATGAGCAGAAGTCGAAGACCCAAAAGAAGACCCAAGCTTTTCTTTATCAAATGGTGAACAACATCGCCGGAGACCAAGAAAAAAGAAGGCTGATGAATACTTAGACATGAAAGGACACAATTGCCCTTGTACTTCACGGCCATCAAACCATAAATGTGACTTTGGACTAACATTGTCCACTTTTTGATAACTTTGGGCAAAATGTGGTCAAATTAATTAAAACGGACTAAATGTGTCCAACGCACAATAAGTATAGGACCAAAAAAGGAATTTACTCTTAAATTTACTGTAGATGCATTTATCAGACTGATTTATTTTGTACCCATTAGCTAGCACCACTTGATCAAACCGATCATGCCATTGCTTAGTGGCCTGTTTTAAGCCATAAAGTGACTTAATTAATTTGCAAACTTTATGCTCTTGTCCTGCAACCACGAAACCTTCTGGTTGCTTCATGTAAACCTCCTCCTCTAGGGTGTTACACACAAGGCTTTAAACAAAAAGAAGGAGTTGACTTCTTTGACACTTATGCGCCAGTAGCAAGGATTGCTACTATTAGATTGTTAATTGCCATTTCGGCTATACACAATCTAGTAATTCATCAAATGGATGTTAAGACTGCATTCTTAAATGGTGAAT
>CP025659.1:2280096-2292228 GCA_003576665.1 Ipomoea trifida | reverse complement strand
TTTCAAGCACCGAATAGTTTTCTCTTAAATGTCATAGCTTAAAAAAAAATTTATATCGCTATTTTCGAATCTTAGCTTTGTCGTAAAAACCGAGGGGTTACATTGTGCGACAAGCCTGGCCTTAAATTTGTCGATTGAACCATCAACTTTCATTTTCTTTTTGAAAATCCACTTGCAGCCTATGGGTTTACAACCATTTGGTGGATTAGTCAAAATCCAAGTATTATTCCCCATTATGGAATCCATCTCATCATTAATTGCTTCTTTCCAGAGAGCAACATCATGAGAATTCACAGCTTCCTAAAAGGTCTTAAGATCATCTTCTATATTAAAATAATATAGATTTTTAGTCTCTGAAGACTCCCTTGATCCTTCAATTAAATACATTTGGAAGTCTGGACCAAATGTTTTTCCTTTCTTTGCTCTTTTACTTTTTCTAAGTTCATGTTCCTTTGACACTGCATGATCATGAATTTGATCATCAACTTTGGACCCACTAGAACTAGGAATTAAATCCTTGGTTCTATTTATTGATGAGAATCTATTTTCATAAAAAATAGCATCCCGGGACTATATTACGGTATGAACCGAAACAAAGTCATTTGGTTCTATAACATAGAACCGGTATGCCTTACTGTGTACTGCATATCCTATAAAAATAGAATCAATGCCTTTTTCTCCCAGAGCCTTTCGTTTAGGATCGGGCAACCATACCACGGCCCTACACCCCCAGACTTTTAAATAATTCAAGTTGGGTTTTCTGTTGTGCCAAAGTTCATAGGGAGTTACCCTATTTCTTTTGTTAGGAACTCTATTGAGAACATAACATGCAGTCAACATGGCTTCTCCCCATAAACCTTCACTCAGACTGGAAACTGATAACATGCAGTTGATCATTTCCTTGAGTACTCTATTTTTCCTTTCTGCTACACCAATACACCATTTTGCTGTGGTGTATAGGGTGCTGTGGTCTCATGAATGATACCCACAAATTGGAAAAATAGTGGGTCATAATACTCACCACCTCTGTCAGTTCGTAATATTTTTACTAACTGACTAGTTTGCAATTCCACCTCCAATTTAAATATTTTAAATTTTTCTAAGGCCTCATCCTTAGAATGCAGGAGGTATACATAACAATATCTTGAATAGTCATCAATAAAGGTGACAACATATTTTTTTATTTCCCAGTGAAGGGGTGCTATGAAAATCACACAAGTCACTGTGCACTAATTCAAGTAAATTTGAATTTCTTTTTATAATAGGAAAATGATTCTTAGTTATTTTATTTAACATGCATGCACTGCATGGTTCTTTGTTCAAATCAAGCGATGGAATTAATCCATCTTTAGCCATGTCAAATAAACGAAAATCATTTACATGACACAATCGTGAATGCCATAAAGATGATGAACACACTGTGTAAACAGAACCATCAGCTTTACTAATGTTTAGTTTAAACATATTACAGCATAGAAATCCTTGACCTACAAACGTACCGGCCTTGGATAAAATAAAACGATCTGCTTCAAACACAAGTTTAAAACCACACTTGTTTAATACAATGCCAGAAACTAAATTTTTTCTATCATCTGGGGCATGATACACATCTGTGAGTGTTAATTTCTTTCCAGAAGTAAGCAACAACTCAACTTGTCCAATCCCTTTCACTTTCACCATGGAATCATTATTTCCCATGTACAGGCTTGGACCATCTTCCAGACTTTTATAAACCTTATATAGATTTATATCTTTGCAGACATGTTTGGTTGCCCAAGTGTCAACCCACCACGAGTCATCAGTCTGCATGACACAAATTTCAGATATCATAGCAATGAAATTTTCAATACTATCAGAAACAAGATTAACAAATTTGCCTTGTTTCCATTGGCCACTTTACTTGGCCATGATCATCAGAAGATTTACCTTCCATTTGTGCCTTTCGTTTCTTCCAAACTTCACAGTCCTTTTTAAAGTGTGGACCGTTGAACACCCAACATTTAACAGATGCCTTCCCTTTTCCTTTTCTATTCTTCTTAAACTTATAAGATTTTGTGGCCTTTCCCGGTTTACCTTTCCCTTTGCGGTTCCCATATGGTTTGCCTTAATCAACAAAGTTGATGGTAGAACCCGAGGCCCCGGTGACCCTTGCACCGCCTTTGTTCTTACTTTCCTTCTGTCTGATCCATTCCTCAACATACAGGTGGGAACCTAGTTGCTCCATGGTAAGTTCTTCCTTCCTTTGCATCAAGGCACGATATACCTTTTTCCATGAAGGTGGCAACTTGTCTATGATACTGGCAATGGCAATGGAGTCATCCATATTCATGCCATGTTGCGTTATCCGTCCAAGGATCCTGACAATCTCATGGAATTATTCCATGACAGAATGATTGTCCACCATTTTGAATTCATTGAATTCACTTACCAGGAATTTATTGCTAAAGGCATCCTCAGATATATATTTTGCCTCAAGCACATCCCACAGGTCCTTAGAGGATTCCTCATATTGATAAATATCAAAGAGGGTGTTAGACATACCGTTCAGAATATGGCCACGGCAGGCGAGATCATCATTTTCCCACTGGAGCCGGCGACGGGTAGCTTCAAGCGTCTCATTCTCTTGTTCCACTGGCTTCGGGGTGCTCAGCACATTTGCCACATTCAGGGCCGCAAGGAGGAACTTCATCTTCTTTTGCCATCTACGAAAGCCCACGCCTTCAAAGTGTTCCAACTTTGGGATGTTGACAGCAAAGTCAAGGAACCCAGAATTCATCATTCCTCAGAAACAGTATTTAAAGCTTATAGATTGTTGGTAAATTTGTATACGAGGTTTAGGGAAGTGAGGAAATGAGATCTTCAGGCATGTGATCACTTTCCAATAAGCTTTAAATCTTCTTCTATCAAAAGCAATGAGGTTTCAAGATTTAATCTTATGGGATACAAGAAGATGAAACAAAGTTCTTAAGTTGCTTTAAATAAGAACTTCCTGGAGAGTTGATGGACTGTGAAATATCAAAGTATACTGCAATGTAATTGCATATCACTTTCAGATGATTCTCCAACTATTTATAGATGTAAAATCTAACAGTTGAGAGAGGTTACATGGAAGTTTATGGCAGTTTGAAACTCCAACTTCCACAAGATATATCTTAAATAATATATCTGCCATATGGAAAATATAATTACATGAATTATGTATAATATATACATTTTCATAAGTTATGTACCTTTGTAGGTTCATACACTGCATGCGAAAATATAATAAACACTAGTACAAAAACGATCCACATTTTCATAAGTTATATTATGTGCCTTTGTAGGTTGATATATCTCATGCATCCAACTCCGATCCATATCTGTCAATTGACAATACTATGAAGATCAGATATGGATACTTGATTATGGATGCATTTAGAAACGATATTTATAACTAACTAATCCAAATCAATCTAATTCATCAAAATACTTAACTAACTAATCCAAATCAATCTAATTCATCAAAATACTTACCTAACTAATTCAAATCAATCTAATTCATCAAAATACTTAACTCATCATCAAATTCAATCTAGCTAATTCATCAAAATATTAATATCTTTAAATACCTATTTAATCAAGTACCTAATTCGTCAAAATATATACCTAGCTAACTAATAATTAAATTATTAATGTCTCTAAATAGCTATTTAATCAAGTCTCTAATTTATCAAAATATTAATTTTCATAAAATATATTGTACAATCATAAATATGAAAAAATAAATTTAAGAATGTATGCAATAATGAAGTTGTGTGTAATTTCATTTTCTTTAAAAGGTAAAATTCTACATGCAAGTAGCTTTATTTCTCTCAAAATTTATATTATTAATATTCATTTTGTTAATAAATACTAGTTTATGTAATGTACTTAGATATAATATATTTTAAATTGTTTGCAAAACAAATAATTTATTTTCACAAATATTCAAATAGCCATAATATATAACACAAATTGTTTGCAAAATATTCATTTTAGTAAATTTATTTTAAAAAATCAAACAAAAATATTCAAAATAAATCAACAAAGTTCATATATAACACAATAACCATAATATTCCAAATAATTCAGAAAAACAAAGAAATAAATCAAGTATACAAATATAATTCGAAATAAATAAATAAATACACAATAAATTCAAAATAAATACACAAATAAACAAATAAATACACAAATAAATAAATAAATAAATAAATACACAAATAAACAAATAAATACACAAATAAATAAATAAATACACAAATAAACAAAATAAAAAAAGCCATTACCGGGTAGAGGCCGCAATCCTCTCGTCGTCGGCGAGAAGGGCGGTGGAGGCGGTCGTTACTGTCGTCGTCGACGAGGAGAAGGCCGGTGGAGGCTGCTGGCATCGTCGGCGACAATGGCGTCCAAGCTGCAATGGAGGAGGAGGCACGGCGCCGTAGATCTGCAACTGCAATGGATCGGAAGAGGACGGACGGCAGCGGCAATGGCGTGAGAGGATGGAGGCCGGCGACGGCGGCGGCAGTTCGATTGCATGCTTCCCCTGTTAACTTTCTACCAAATTAAAATAATATTCATAACTCCACAACTCCAAATATTATTTAAGCTTTCATGTAGTCCACCTGAAATATTAATCAAAGACTAACAATTTCTGCCAAAGACCTTGTGGTCAAGTGGCATCCGGTGTCCCGATTAACCCTCCCACATGGATGATGGGAGTGGGAGGCAACTGTTGACTCGTTGTGCTTCAGTAAGTTGAGAAAGTAGCTATGAACAGATACTACATTGTAACAGAGTCAGTAGTACTAAAAAAAAAAAAAAAGACTAACAATTTCTAAACGTAAAATGTATGCTCTTAATGGAAGCGCATTCTCATTTCTTAGCTTTCCCAAAACTTCCCATTGCATGCTTCCCCTGTTCTCCATTGTTTTCGTTGACAGAGGAAGAGGATGGTAATAATTCGAAGTAATTAATTACTATGTCATAGTAGTCCCTTCCATAATGTAAGTTTGACTTAAAAATCTTCCTTCATGCAGGGAGGTCTGGGTATGCATCTATGTATATATAGGGAACTACCGGAGTTTCACCAAAACCCAAATCAAATTTCAACCGGACCATCTGTACCGGTAGAAAGGCCATGTGAAACCCTATGTTAGGAAGAGGATGATAATAATACTTCCCAAGTATTGTATTGGAATATTCAGTTTTAATCAGATTAATTAATTATAATATATTAAAAATTATTATAATTCGCTAAAAGGGACTTGGACCACTTTGACTTTACTTTTTAATGAGGTGTCAAGTTTTGGTTCACCGTTGATGCATAGATGCTATACACCGGTGCATCAAATATTTTCTCATAATAATAATAACTTATGAATGAATGAGTTAAAATATTTTTATGAAGGGCTTCGGGTGAGATAGAAGTCCCAAGTGAGAAGCGAGATAGAATCTCAACCGTAGATTAAAAAAAAAATTCGCCACCTACGAACTTCAATAATGTGCACTAGAAGAAGAGAAAATGTGCACTAGAAGGCAAAAAATGTGCACTGGAGGCATAAAAAATGTGAAACAATTACTGAAAAAATTAAATTTAATATAAGATCATCAACACAAATCATAAACGACCATAAATAATAAACAAACAAACAATATTCAACTCAAATTAGTAATTAGTGATCAAGATTAATTGATCTTCTAAAAAAAGTTTGTCATCTACAATTAAAAAAAAAATTTCTGGAAGACACAATAATGTGCACTGTATGGCATAAATATGTGTACTGGATGAAGGAACAATGAGCATTGTATGACACAACAATGTGCTCTGATAGAAGGAACAATGTGCACTGGAAGAAGAAATAATGTGCACTATATGACATAACAATGTGCACTAGAAGAAGGAAAAATGTGCACTATATGACATAACAATATGCACTAGAAGAAGGAAAAATGTGCACTGTATGGCATAAAAATGTGCACTTGAAGAAGGAAAAATGTGCACTGGAAGACAAAAAAAATTAACTTACACAAAATTACAATAATACCGTCGCGCTTTTTTTTTTTATTTTTTTATTTTTTTTATTTTTTTTTTAAAATCTCTAATTTGGACCCTTGATCTGGACTCAATCTACGGATATTTCATCATATTTCTCATCTAAGACAATTGTTTCACATGATCCTATATATATATATATATATATATATATATATATATATATATATATATATATATATATATATGATCGCGTTCAGGTGCGAACTGGCCGCCCAGGAGAGAACTGCGAACGAATCACAGCGCGCCATGTGTCCGGAATGTAGTTGCAACTAACGTTATAACTAGGTGCACGTCATGTTATAACTAGGTGCACATAGGTGTACCCAGGTGCATAAATGTTAACAAGGTAAATTACTTGCACCTGCAAGTGAAAATAGGTGCACACGTGCAAGTAAAATGTATTACAAGTGCAAGTAAATTATACAATGAGCATCAATACTAAGTGCACCTAATGTTATAACTAGGTGAACCTAATGCTATAACTAGGTGCACATAGGTTACACCCAGGTGCATGAATGTTAACAAAATAAATTACTTGCATAAGTGCGAGTAAAATGTATTGCAGATTCAAGTAGAATGTATTACAGGTGCAAGTGAATTGTACAGTGAGCATCAATACTAAGTGCACCTAATGTTATAACTAGGTGCACTTAATGTTATAACTAGGTGCAACCTATGTTATAACTAGGTGCAACCTAGGTTGCACCCATGTGCATGAATATTAACAAGGTAAATTACTTGCATTTGTAAGTGAAAGTATTTGCGAAAATAGGTGCATGAATATTAACAAGGTAAATTACTTGCACTTGTAAGTGAAAATAGGTGTGAAAATATGTGCACTTGTAAGTGAAACTAGGTGCACTTGCTAAGTGAAACTAGGTGCACCAAAGTTCCAGTTATTTACGAAAATGCCACCGCGTCATTTTTTTAAAATTGCATCTGATTCGTTGATCTGGACACGTGGACGACTGTGAAGCGTTCTCATTTCCTACCTGGGCGAGAGTTCGCACCAGAGTGCAACCCTATATATATATATATATATATATAGGATCGCGTTCAGGTGAGAACTGGCCGCCCAGGAGAGAACTGAGAACGAATCACAGCGCGCCACGTGTCCGGAATGTAGTTGCAACTAACGTTATAACTAGGTGCACTTCATTTTATAACTAGGTGCACATAGGTGTACCCAGGTGCATAAATGTTAACAAGGTAAATTACTTGCACCTGCAAGTGAAAATAGGTGCACACGTGCAAGTAAAATGTATTACAAGTGCAAGTAAATTATACAATGAGCATCAATACTAAGTGCACCTAATGTTATAACTAGGTGCACCTATTGCTATAACTAGGTGCACATAGGTTGCAACCAGGTGCATGAATGTTAACAAAGTAAATTACTTGCACAAGTGCAAGAAAAATGTATTGCAGATGCAAGTAAAATGTATTACAGGTGCAAGTGAATTGTACAGTGAGCATCAATACTAAGTGCACCTAATGTTATAACTAGGTGCAACCTATGTTATAACTAGGTGCACCTATGTTATAACTAGGTGCACCTAGGTTGCACCCAGGTGCATGAATATTAACAAGGTAAATTACTTGCATTTGTAAGTGAAAGTATTTGCGAAAATAGGTGCATGAATATTAATAAGGTAAATTACTTGCACTTGTAAGTAAAAATATGTGCGAAAATAGGTGCACTTGTAAGTGAAACTAGGTGCACTTGTAAGGAAACTAGTGCACTTTTAAGTGAAACTAGGTGCACTTGTAAGTGAAACTAGGTGCACCAAAGTTCCAGTTATTTACGAAAATGCCACCGCGTCATTTTTTTAAAATTGCATCTGATTCGTTGATCTGGACACGTGGACGACTGTGGAGCGTTCTCATTTCTACCTGGCGAGAGTTCTCACGAGAGTGCACCCCTATATATATATATATATATATATTATATATACACACACACACACACACACACACACATCCACGGCGGCCCGACGATGCGACAGGAGCCCGGCTTTGGCTGGGAGGTGTTCAAGGATCGTTTGAGAGCCCGCTTTTACCCAGCGCATGTCAAGGCAGCAATGCAGGAAGAGTTCTTGCATCTCATTCAGGGGTCGAAGACGGTGCAGGAGTACCACCGGCGTTTCTTAGAGTTGGCTCGCTTTGCGCCGACGTTAGCCCCGACAGAGGAGGCTTGGATCGAGAGATTCGTGGCCGGGTTGAACTTGGACACACGTATGGCCCTGGTCGTGTTCAAGTTTCAGACGTTGAGCGAGGCCTACAGCAGCGCCGCTGATCACTACCGCGTGCTGTCTATCCGGCAGGGGACCCAGGACCGCTCCAAGCGGCTAGCTGAGGGTGGAGCTTCCGACTCCAAGAGGTTCAGGCACGGGGGTTCCGGGATGCGAGCTGGCTTTCAGCGAGGAGGTGCTAGCCACGGCAGTGGAGCTCGCCCTAGCTCTGGGCAGGGTTCAGGGGGCAATGGAGCGCGCCCTCGACGCTACGACTGCAGACGTTGTGGGAGGGATCACCCCGGTCGCGATTGCGAGGGGAGGTTAGTGGAGTGCTTCAGCTGTGGGCTGCGTGGACACCGGGCCTACGAGTGCACGGCAAGGAAGGGAGGACCCCAGCCTAGATCGAGCGCAGCACAGGGAGCCCCGGCAACGACCCGACCCTCTCGAGAGGCCGAGGGTAGTGGAGGCAGCCGGCCGAGTGGAGGCCGAGGACAGCACCAGCCGGCGGGACCGCAGCAAAGAAGGATTTTCGTGATGGGACGCACGCAAGCTGAAGCCAATGGGCTTGAAGAAGGTAACCTTCGAGCTTAATCTTTAAATAAGTGGTTTAAACGCTTTCCGAGCCTTTCGTTATATGTTTGTAGCTAGTTGAACCCTTAAGTGAACCGTAGGCGACCCCTCGCTAGTTAGAAAGTTTTAGGATGCGTTTCGTTAAGAAGTCTGAAGACCCGATTGCGTTACAAGTGTTGGGGAGTTCATGAAGTCAAAACAAAGGAACAAAAGCAAGAAAAAGGAAAAAGGACCTAAGGACCTAACCAATGTGCGCAAGGGGACTCGAACCCACACCTAATGTTTAAATACAAGGAACTATGCCATCCAGCTACGTTGGTTCGTGGTGTTTGATCGCAGACCTCTGCCTTTATTCAAGGGCCCAGCAACACAACCGAGCGGTGAAGAATAACGGAACAGGGTTCACCGTGGAGGGGTTCCGTGTGTACGTGCGGAGGAGGGGAGCGGAAGAGGGCGTTCCGCCGAAGCGCTCCGCGTGAAGAAAGGAAAATAACGCAACGGCGTTCAGGTCCCCGTTGGCTCGGTCCGCAAGTCAGAAGGGCACATGCGTCATTTGAACCTATCAGCGAACTTTAACCCTAAGCCCTCCGTTCTGTCTTTCCGCCTCTTCCCTTCTTTCGTCGTAGCAGCAGAGAGCACAAGCACGCCGAGGTCCACAATCTGCTTCCGTCGAGCACGCTCGGGTCACGCACAACCGTCGCCCAGATCCGCGATCTGTTCTGTCGACAAACGCCCGCAACAGCGCACGCCCATCCGTCGCTCTGGTCCGCAGGTCGTCCGCAAGGGTCCGCAAGTCCTCCGCCAAATCCGCAGTTTCGTGTGTTGGCGTCTCCTTCTACGGCAGCCAAGTTCAAACCTCAACGTCAACAACAAAATGTCGCGAAGAAATCAAGCCGAGGTCGGAGAAGGCTCAAGCAACATTCGCTACATCATAATTGATGGTAAAGCTCTTGACCCGTCACACTTTTCGCCTGAAATTGTGAACATGCTAAATTTTCAAGGTCTTTTGAATACGTTCTTGAGGATTGAGAATGTTGTGTATCCCAACTTGGTCAATCAGTTCTATCAGAACATGAAAGTTAAGACCACTAATCAAGTGCCTGTGCTCACTTCGATAGTGAAAGGCGTCAGAATCTCTTTCGACCCGCCTAAGTTGGGCAGGTTGCTGAATTTAGCGTTGGGAGGTGTTGATGAGTATGAGCGGAATGCGTGGGTTGAGACGCAAGAGGTGGGTTTCCGTGATTATCTGAGATACATGACGGGACAGAATGAGAACATCGCTTTGGATACTCGCCCCGACAAACATAACCTGACGGGGGAGTAGAGGATCTTGACTTTGTTGGTTGGGGAGAGTTTGTTGCCTAACCGGAACAACAGCCGACAGGTCACAGCTATCGAGTGTGCCTTTGCATACTTCCTGAAACACCGAGTGAAGTTCGACTTGCCTACGCTGATGATATTGCACATGAATTTTTGCGAGACGAGTAAGAGGCGCAATCGGCCATATGGGATGGTTTTGAGTTGGATATTTCAGCAAAAGAGAGTCAGTGTGACTGGGGAGTTGGTCAAGCAGCCGGTTCACAGCGCGTTCAACGCGCCGAGTTTGCAGTTTTCTGGGCTGTTCCAGGTGGAGGGAAACGAGTACATCACCGCTCATGAGCTGAGTAGGATGCCAGCCGCCGAGAGCAGGGAGCTGATCGAGAGATATCACATTCCGCATAAGAGGTTGCGAGGTTTAGTTGAGCCCCAGCAGGCTGAGCAAGCAGGTGGTGATGAGGGAGAGGATGAGTCTGAGGAGGAGGCCGAAGAAGAGGAACCGATGGGGGAGGCCGACCGAGAGCACAGAAGGAAGGAGCAGCACGATCCGTTGGCTCCTACGCCACCAGTTGGCCCGGTACTCAGACAGCTGCAGGAGATGCAGCGCGTGGTTGAGGCAAGGTTCGATTCTCTGGATCTGAGGATGGAGCGCGGTTTTCAGCGCTTGGGTTACATTGAGAATAAGCTTGGGATTGAAGTGCCACCAGAGTATCTACCGTCGTACCAGCAGCAGTACCCTTACCCTTACCCGTACCCTTATCCGTATCCACCCCATGGTCCAGGCAGTTCGTCTCAGGGAGGCCATCCAGGTTAGTTGTTAGTTTTCTCGTTAGTGTTAGCACCGTAGTAGAACCCTGTAGTGTAGTTGAGTAGTTTAGCTTGTGTTGTTTTTGCATGTTAGTTGGGTTGGGTAAGTTAGCGGTTTAGGATGTGTTTAGCTAGTTGCATGTTCGTATGTTTGCTGAGTTTAGGAGTTAGATGAGCAATCGTTCTTTTTGAACCTTCCGTTGAAACTCCGTTTCCTTTGAACCGTTTCGTTTTCAAGTTCCCGCTAGCTTCGAGCTTCGGGGACGAAGCTCCTTTTAAGGGGGGTAGAGTGTAACACCCCGTAAATTCATTTCAAGCCTTTCGATCGCTAATTAATTCCTTGGGCGATTTATTAATTTAATTGGGCTAGTCTCTCTCTTGATTTCGAAAATACCTATATATACACTTGTATATATTTGATGCCTAATTTAATTATTCTAGCCAAGAGCCCAATTAATTGAATTTATTCTTGTAAGGGATTTTATTCAATTTGGACCCTTACAATATTTGTTATTAAATATTCTCACAAGCCCACATTCTTGATCATACATTATATATATACATATATTGATCCTAAGACATCCTTATGGGCTAATTCTTGTATTTAATTGTAAGGGGTGAATTTAATAAGCCCAACTTACTAGTCTTGATTATATTTATTCCTACATCCATTATTTTATAAGATTACTTAAGCCCACATCATTTTATGTCTTGCACCCTAAATAGTGTAAGTATTCTTGGTATATAATTTGAAGATCAAATTACCCTAAGACTTTCACTCCTTCTTCCTCCTACCCTACACTCTCCATGCGCCATTTTCCTCTCCTAATTCTCTAAAATTCATCTTCAACTTCCCTACAAGATCTCAAGTAAAGGTTGCTCTTTTAAGCTTTGTTGGGAGTGGGTAAGTGCATCTATCCTAGAATCCATCTTGCATTTTGTGTTTTTAGTAGTCTTTATGCTTATTCTTATAAAGTTCTTTTGGGGTTCTTTGGGAAAAGATGATCAAGGTGAAGGTGGGACTTAGAGGACTATCTTGAGGCTTAATTGGTTGGAGAAAAGCTCTCTTTGAGGTAACCATCCATGTCCATCAAAACTATTTTATTCCCCTATTCTATATATATTGAT
>CP025659.1:2245689-2257763 GCA_003576665.1 Ipomoea trifida | reverse complement strand
AAAGTAATAATTATTAACCAAATTATAGTATTATTATCAATGCAATTCAATTATTTCAAAAAAAAATTAATCTTGCATATTTTTTTTATTTTATATCCGTAAACAATCAAATTATTATATGTTGTATATTATAGTATTCAAAAAAAATATTAGTATATTATGTTGATGTACGTAATTAAATTTCTCTCATTATAATATTAAAAAAAAGAAAAATTCCTCTCATGATATAATATATATATATATATATATATATATATATATATATATATATATATATAGGGTCATGTTCAAGTGTGGCCGTGCTCTTAGGTGTGAACAGTGCGGCCTCACCACTATGTATACAGATATACACCACTCAGTGTTAGAAAATGCACCACACAAATATGCATCGTTAGGGACGCATCACCCAAAAACACACCACTAGGTATGCAAATATACACCACACAGTATTAGCAAATGCACCATTAGGGACATGGGAGTTATGGTGCATTATTTTGGGTGTGTGGTGTGTTTTATGGTGTTTTTGTATATTTTCATTGTGGTGTGTTTCTTAACATTGAGTGGTGTATTTCGTAACATTGAGTGGTGTGTGACCGCACGGCCACATTTGATTAATATTCTATATATATATATATATAAACAGAAGTGTTGTTTTTCTCGCCATCATAAAACATACTTCTATTTTGAAATTTGAAATTACAATCATTTTTACCTAATTAAATAATAACAAAATGCTATACATGTTAATTTAATTTATAGTAATGATTACCTAAAATATTTATTATACGATGAATCATGGTCTACTTTAAGATACACTAAACTAATATTATGTATAATCTTTTTCAACTTAAGCTCAATTTTTTTTATATACAAATAAAATTAATATATAAAAAATATATCATTCAAACGTTCTCATTACAAACTTTTAAAGAGAATATATATATATATATATATATATATATATATATATATATATATATATATATATATATATATATATATATGCTAAAAAGAGAAAATAATAACTATTATACATATATACATATTGAATCATTGTTGCATGTCAAAAGTTCGCGGAAAAAAAAATTGTTGCATGTCAATTTGTTTATTTCATCTAACTTCTAAAAATAACTACGATATTATTACTACTATATATAAATTCCTCTCTACATAAATGATGTTGATTTTCAATGTTTAAAAAATGTGAAAGGTAAATATATTTATTTATGATTTTAGCATTCTGCTAATGACAAATATAAGTATTATTGCTTTAATTTAAAAATTTTGTAGTACAAATGCTTTACACAAATTTTATAAAATACCATAAATTATAAAAATTTTCAAATCTAAAATAATACTTATTATTTAAATATTATGAGCTTAAAACAAATTAATTTAGGTTAATAACATAACTGAAGAAAAAATAACATAAAAATGAACTAATTGAACGAACTTACATTGCGGAGTTTGAAAAAAATATAATGTTAATGGATAAATGTCTCACATTTAAATATAATGTTTTTTTTTAAAAAACAAAATGATGCATTTCATTAAATCAAACGGGCAATACAAGACGGAATAGAAGAAATCCAAATAAGCGGACCAGTTTGAGAGCGGGCAGCTCTAGCTAACGCATGAGCAACTTTGTTCACTGATTTAGAAATAAACTGAATAGACACTACTTCAAAGTGTCGTTGTAATTTTTGACAATCATTAATAACGCAACCTACAAACGAGTAATCCACAATTGAACACTCCAATATCTTGCAAACCATCTGACAATCAGTGAAGATTTAACTCTCATATAACCCATATCCTTAGCCCATGATAAGGCCTCTTTTATAGCAATCGCTTCTGCAAGGTGGACATCATTCATACATCGGGACAAACCATTCTTCGTTGCCACAAAACCCCCATCAACATCCTCTTGAGATCTATCAATTTAAAATGAAGAAGAATAAGAGATAATAGAACTAAAAGAAATAAACTTTCAATAACTTAGTTAAAAACGTATCATAGATCTACCAATATTGAACCACAAAGTCTATTATTGACCTATTATTTAAATGATGATCTAGAGAGATTTTGATTGTGCTATGGGTTGGAAAATATTTAGAAGCAAAACTAAATGGTCCCCAAACATCTATTTACTATTTATGATAATTGATAACAAACAAAAGTTTAAGGCAAAAACTTGTGTGAAACTGTCTCATGGGTCTCAATCCGTGAAACAGGTCGGATCTTTAATTAACAAAGTCAAAGACCTAATACATTAATCAAAAGATCCGACCTGTCTTACGGATTGAGACCCATGAGATGGTGTCACACAAGTGTTACTGAAAGTTTAAAATATCACCAAAGTAGATTTTGAAACAAAACTCAAATATCAATGTAAAATTTTAAAATAAGAATATCTTTTCATGCAAGAAAAAAAAAATTATATAATATTTATCAATATCTGTATAATAAAAAAATTATAAATTTCTCTTTTTAACCATTTATGTAGACATATACTATATTTATAGTATTTTGTATAATATGAAAATATATACACATTTTTTTTAATAGAATTGTGATTACTGGCATAACACATTAATTACTACAATAGTTACTTAATAAAAAAATTATTTTAAAATATGTCTAAACTCATACTCTTTTTTCTTTAGTACAACTCATACACTTAATTAAAAATTCAAAAATATTTAAAAATTTGTCTAAATATGTAATATAGTTAGGGACTACATTAATTCATATAAATTTAAAAATTAAATTCTTTTAATTTGTAAATGTAATTTTCTTAATTATAATAAATAAAATATAAAATATAATTAAAAATAAAATTATTAAATTAACAGTGTGTTCATAAATATTTATATTTTAAAAAATACATACACACCTATACTTATACACTATATTAATCATACAAAATTAAAATACTATTTTTAATTTCTAAATTTAATTATTTTAATTATAATAGATCAATATAAATTTAATTACAAAAATTATATTATAGAGCATGCATATATACATATTAATAAATATTATTTGTATATACAATATATTACACAATCACATAAGAAAATGCGTCCGATTAGAGTTTAAAATCACATATATAAAATTTAAAATTTACATTTTTTTTTAAATTTCTAAGTATAATTTTCTTAGTTATTATTCATATTGTTAGAATTATAATATACGAAGTATATGAAATATGATTAGGAATAATTCAATTTAATTATGTAAATTTATCTAAATATGTACATGATTAGAGATTATATTAATCATACAAAATTAAAATTAAAATTTCTATGATAATAGATACTTGACCAAATATATCAAAATTTAACTATATTATTATATTGTACATTTTAATATATTTTTATTTTTAACTTTTTTTATTTAAATTCATAATAACAAAAATTTTTCCGTGCATCGCGCGGGTAAAACACTAGTCTCTTATATGAGAAAAGCTTTACATGATTTAACGTATATACGCTACTATACTATCTATGAATCATTTGGTTGCAGGTAGGTTTTCAAATCATGGGTAAAAACTTTACGAACTTCCAAATTATTTGTGTTTTCAAACCTTTGTCTACTTTTAAGTGACAATGGATTTCCTTACTTAGTCGTCGTGCTAACTACACTTCATTGTGTCCTTTATTAGATGTAGCCTAGCGTGGGCCCCTGTGGCCGATGAGCTCTAAATAGGATGGGAGTCGAGGTTGAAGATTACTCTATCCTAGAATAGACACCCTGGAAGATTTATTATTTTGAGGAATACCCAGTTGTATTAAGTTGGATGTTGATGTGGTTGATTGATTGTAAGATTAGCCTTAACGTTTGGGTATAGGAGAGATACCTAAGCGTGGCGGTAACACCAGTTTTCTGCTGGTTAGGTGCTTCCGCGATGTGTTATTAGGAATTTCTGTAATAAATCCAAGATGTGGAAATTAGGGTGTTACACAATGTTAAGAAACACACCAAAATGAAACACAATGAAACACACCACAATGTTAAGAAACACACCACAATGCATATTTGCGTGGTGTGTTTCTTACATTGAGTGGTGTATTTCGTAACATTGAATGGTGTGAACCGCACGGCCGCACGGGAAGGCACAACCACACCTGAACATGACTATATATATATATATATATATATATATATATATAATATATATATATATATATATATATATATATATATCTCTTAAAATGTCACCCTTTCAGGCCTTATATGGTTACCCTGCACCACAGCTGTCTGTTAACAATGCAAATAGAGCTGAAGATGAGAAAGCAGAAAGTTGGGTTCAAGAGAGATTGCAGGCAGTAACAACCCTCAAAGAAAACTTAAGAATGACACAACAAAGAATGAAGCATTATGCTGATAAAAACAAAACTGAAAGGTCCTTTGCAGTAGGGGAATTGGTTTACCTGAAGTTGCAGCCTTACAGACAGGTGACAGTGGCTGTCAGAAGGAATATAAAGCTAAGTTCTAAGTTCTATGGACCTTATGAGATATTGGAAAAGATAGGTCAAGTGGCTTATAGATTGAAATTACCTGCAGGGGCACTAATTCACCCAGTGTTCCATGTATCACAACTCAAGGGTAAAGTTAGCAGGGGAAAGCAAGCACAGATGGAACCTCCTCAGATTGGGCCTGATGGGTAGATGTTAACAGAACCAGTGGCCATCCTAGGAAGGAGAATTTTAAAGAAGAATAATGCACCTTGGGTAGAGGTGCTGGTTCAATGGGCCAATTTATCACCAGATGAAGCTACATGGGAAGAGTACCACCATCTCATGTCCCAGTTTCCTAATTTCAAACCTTGAGGACAAGGTTTGGTTGAAGGGGGAAGTACTGTAACAGCCCAAGAGAACTCAAAACGCAGCGTTTAACAAAGGGGTTAGCGGTTAAGTTGTTAGAAGGTCAAATACCCATATTACCCTTGTTAGTCAATGTACTGATACTTAAACCAGCTTGCTGCTGGGTTTTCGTTGTTGAACAATAATAAACAGACTCAATTTCTTCTTCTTTTACTTTCCCGCTTTACAAGAATCATAACAGCATCCTTCTCTCGCCCATTCTCTTTCCGACCACTCGGCTTGCCATCTCTCCCTAGCGTCCGGCGAGTACAGAAGTGAGACGAAACATGGCTGGTTCTTCTGTCAGACGATCAAAGTGACTAAAAGGGATTACTTTAGTTGATGTTCAAGGTATTCCGATGTTATATTGTTTTTTATTTTTGTTTATCTGCGTTTTGGGTTTTTTGTTAGGGTTTTTTTTTTGAGTGGGTTTGGGCTCCGATGGGGGTTCTCGGGTCTAGGGGGTGTTGTGTGTTTTACGGATGTTAATTTTCGTGATGGGGGTATGTTAGCTGCTCTGGGGTGCGGCGGCGGTAGGTGGTGTCCGGAGTTAGTTTTTTCCGCGGGGGTTGTGGGGGTCTCTGGTGTTTTCTTTTTTCTTCTTCTTCTTTTTTTTTTTTGGTCTGTTTATGTTATTATTATTATCCTTTTTTTTTTTTCAAAGATTGTGTTGTTGGGGGTTCTGAGTGTGCCGGTGGCGGTAGGTGGTTGTCCAGTATTGGGTTATTCGGCGGCGGAGAGGAAGAAGACTAATAAGGTTGTGTGTGCATTTTTACTCTTCTGTGTGTGCTTTGTGTATCTCTATTTCTATCCGCTTTGGTTTTGTGCTCTTGTGAAATGGTGGGTGCAACGTTATTACTTAGTTTGTTATTTCTGTTGGTTGGGTTTGTAGTTATTGGGTAGTCTGTGTCTGTGAGTTTTAGCTGACACTTTCGGGAGTGTTGTGTGCTCTTTTTTTTTTTTTTTTTTTTTTGGGTTTTATGAGTTTGCGGTGGTGGTAAATGGTTGTTGCAACCTTGTTGTTAATAATGGTTTTTGTTGCGTTTAACTTGTTTTTATATGTTCACTGGTGTGTGCATTAGTACAACTGGTTTAACACATACTTGACCATCATATCATTCAGACTTTGAATTCACAGTCTAGCAGCAAACTAATGCCAATATCTTTAAATAATATATATAATGTAATGTCTATACACACACTTGCCCAACTGTATGAGTATGCTTTGTACATACTCATTTTATATATTAATAATGTAAAGCCTACACTGCTACACACACTTGCACTTGCATGTCAGCCGGCTGCTGTGTATATATATACTTCCAACCTAGTAATTGTTAAAAATTTATATATTGAATTTGTTCAGACATAATTATTAGAAGTTCAAATAATATTTGATATTGTGTAGTTATAATATTATTTGAAACTTGATAATAAGAATTTAATGATTTTATTGATTGGAAATGTTGGTCATCTAATTCATTTACAAAACAGTTAATCTTTTGATTCATAATCTTCAAAATTTCTTATTTATTTTTAAAAGAGTTAATTTATGACAATTTTATTTCACCAAAGTATTAAATGGGATGAGAAACAATGACACTAATCATGTATTCACAATACTATTGTACTAAACACTAGACAGTAGACCAGTGTGTGCGTTGTAGTAGACGCTGATTTGTTTTTAGTCTTAAATGGTATGTGCGTTTCAGATGGTGCTTATCAACTTATGTGTGTGCATGCAACAATGGTGGGGATGGCCAGAATGTAATTTAAGATAGTACAGCCAATGCTGATTTTAGCTAGGAACATGGACTTCGCGGTGGGGGCTACAACACATGTTTACTGGCAACCAATTTTAGTCTCACACGATTTTTTTTTTGGTTACATTGTTATGAAATTAAAGGAATTGCAAGCAACAACACCAACAAACAGAGCAAGAATGGAATGCGAGAACAATAACAAGAAGAATTGCAAGAGAGAAATGGAGAGTAGGGAGCCAAGATATTTCTTATTGATATTCTCAATTGGTACATTTACAAATGAAATACATAGGCCTATATATAGGAAACAACGCTAACCCTTCAATACTCCAAAGGACAACGTTAACCCTTCAATACTCCAAAGGACACTTGAGTCTTCATATGTCCAGAAATACAATAATTGAGATAATGGCCACACATTATTATTATATTCATAACACTCCCCCTTGGCCATTATCTTATCATATCCATGCCTCGTTAAAAACCTTGCTAGAAAAACCCTGTGGGAAAAACCTATACTAGCCAAGGGAAAAAGAGTACATGATATGTCTAATTATGTGTTGCATTGGTTGCCTCATTAAAAACCTTACGCTAAGAAAACTCAGTGGGAAAAACTTTAGTTTAAGGAAAAAGAGTACAACCATAACCCCAACATAAACTTCAGGGCATAATATTCATGATTCATTATGCTCCCCCTGAAGACAACATTCTTCAAATCCCTTATATTAAGCTTTCAAAAAGTATAGGGATTTGGTGAACAATCATGTTCAACATTTCAATGGGGTAAATATATTTCATAATAATTGCGTGACTCTTTTAGAGCTCACATGGGTATAATACCGACATCATAATGTCTAGTTAGAAATTTTCATAATATACCCATTTATCAATAATTGGTGCAACACAATCCTTATTGTCTCCTTTAAAAGACAATGGGGCAAATTATAATACAACCAGTATTGGTACTTGGTATCATGGGGATATAATAATAGCAAGTACACAAGTAGCCCATTATATAATTGCTTGTCTAAATAGCCCATCAAAAATCATTTATTGGCTAACTGGTGTATAGATTTCCATTAAGGAAATACTCGATCATTAAATCGAGATAATACTTAACTTTTCCAAGCTTTTCATTTCAAATCCCCGTCTTTAGACATGAGCTAACATCATTAAGCTCTTTATTTATTTTATTGATGTTTATACCATCAATATTGACTGAGATGTTCATTAGTAACTCTTTATTAAACACACAATGGCACATATTATTCCTTCTTCACGATGATAATAACTCCATTCGGAACTCTTTAAAGAGTACATAATGACACATAATATATTTATATTTATATTCCTTCTTCAAAAGGGAAAAATACTCACTCTGTTTCAGGTCATATATAGACCTTAAAATCCATCATGGATTTTCAAATATACTGTCCAATGACCAATATTTATGTGGTCATGACATTCATCATATATAATCCAATGACCCATCTTATGCGGTCATGATATTCATTAACTGCATATTATTCACTGCCAATGATATAATCAGCGGAACTTATTGCCATCCATTTATATGAGAATATGGGAGAGTATATCAATTATGGGTATCTGTGTAAACCCATGAGTCCAAGCCTCGCCTTTTATCACATCATTATTCTCTTTTGTACCAACACCTATTCAACGGTGTGTACACATAATATATAGAATAGCCAGCTGAGCTATTTGCCTTCCTTAATTGCTCATTTTATTTATCAATTAATCAAGGCACTTCTTATGCCTAATTCTGGCCAGATTGAGCAATTATAAAGGCAATTGAGTTGTCGACAACATTTTCATAATTTTCTCCCATATCTATAATTATTCATGGCAATTTCAAAATCAACCAGATGATAAACATTTCCCATCAATATTCAAATCTGGTCGTTTCGCATCCCAGTATTAATTATTTGGTGCACCACTGGTATTTCGTCCTTTGACGAATGTCTCTTTTAGACATCATTGATAGAAATATCAATAGATATATATTTGGTAGGAATTAATAATCTACTGAACATTCAGTTCAGCCAATCTAGTATGTGGATTTTTGAAGATCTTTTCATTTCATGAAATTTTCTCGGCATTCAAATTTTTAAAATAATTTGGGCATATATCTCCCCCTAATGCCGTGAAATGATCTTCATGCAGTCAGCGTATCAAATAATCTACATATTATGAGCTCTAGGAAATTATACAATACATGGATATTTATAATCAACATGTATACATAGCTTTATTTAATAGCTCGTAGAGATACGCAATGATGTGATAATAAAATAGACTGCATATTAATAAAACACAGATAGATTTGGGAAATATTTACCATACTAGATGTAAAGGGGAGTATTCATTGTATGCAGTATGTCAGATTTTAAAAACAGTAGTATATCAAATTTTATCTCCCCAATATATAATTTCTATTTAAGCATGCTTCATATGGGAGACTACTGTTTGACATATATACGATGTCCAATAAATTATTAATTCAAATATGACATTTCAATATTTAGCCCAAAGTGACCCAATTTCTCATGTTATAATTTAAAATAATTTGGGTCTTTAAATCGCAACATACGATATATTCAAGCGTATATGAAATCATATAATGTATATATGATATGATAGATAAAGCATATACATAATTTAAAGAGCAATAATTTGGCAAACCAAAGTGGAATTAGGAGTAAGGCATATATGATTCCACATTATTTCATAAAATGCCAAAATAGTTTTAATCAAAATTAAAGCAATTAAAGTGAAAGCCACTTCACTTTTATAATAGGATATCCATTTTCTCAATTTATGAGAAATCATCATCATCACCACATATTCAGGATCATATAATCAGCAATGCCAAATCTTAAAATCATTCAAATCGATAAACTTTTAATTTACAATAAGATTGGCTTCAACATCGCTCATTTTTGTACAATATAAAATGAGGAAAAAGAACAGGGGAATTTTACAATATACATTTCTTCCCTGATATTGCCTTTGTAATTCAGAGGAATTATCAATTCCTTTATTTTATAGTCTCAACATGACATTCGTCATTACAAACATTCAAATTCAATAAATTTCTATGAGACTTCGGAGGGAACAACGCATTACAATTTTCAATAAATTTGTTCCTCCAGGCAATAATATATTGGCTCATTCAGAGCTTTCAATCATTTCGTACTATCCAACGTTGTAGTAACAAATTCCTCATCTTTTCAATGTGCAGAAACACTTTGCACTTGCATTGTATGTGTAGTGGTTCCACTATCCACAACACATACGTTTTTCTCATTTTTCTTGATCCAATCAAGAGTGATGATGCATTTATTTGCTTCTTTGAAGCACATATCTTTCAAGGATTAGGCATCACATGATTTATCATGATTCACATCCAATTTTCTCCATATGGTATTTAGAGATAGCATATATCAAATACGCATAATTATACAATTTTATCCCATAATTTTGATAAACATATCAAAATATCTTTCATTTATAACATATGGGATAAACTTTATGGCCAATGGCATAATATTTATTATGCCAAATTTTATTTCATTATGATTCGCATGGCCATAGCATAAGAGAGCAAGTTGTGACATAAAAACAATTGCCACATAATGTTCATAGCATTTACCATATAAAATGGTAATATTTAATATGCTTATTGCAATATTTTATATTTCTAATGCTCTCATAATTGAATCATTAATTTGGATGCAAAATATAGATCATATGTTCATCTAAATCATGCCAAATAATATATTACTAGTGTACATAATAATCATTTGTACATACTAGTCTATCATATAAATGTATACGGCATGAATAATATTTTATCATATTAAAATATGATGAGGCGGCAAACCTTAACGGAGTATGGTCAAAATATCCGAAGTTATATTCCAACATTCCAGTGTACTGCCGCACGCTTAGTAGTTCCCTGCCATCATCAAAATAATATACAATTATTTCATGTCAATAGTAGGTAATTTGTCCAAAGTGACTGCCATTATAGCAATCCACTTTCGACTGCCATCATAAAATATTATATATAATAATATTAAAATAAATAGTAGCAGGGTAATAGTATGATTCGTAGTAGTGAAATGGTAGATTAGCACCATATGGATTCATTCCATATTTTCCTCCAACTTTTTCCCATTTGTCTTTTTCTAATTTTCAGATTCTTTGTCTCCTTTTCCTTCTCCTTTCCTTTTCTTCTTTTGTTTGTCTCTTCCTCCTTTCATCAATCAACATCAGCAACACAACCCATTCATCATCATCAATCAGTAACAACAACAACGATCACCATGCCATCGCCATTCACGCCAGAGAGAACACGTCAACGTCTTACGCTGGAGAAGGCCATATGTGAAAGAACACTTTCGTGCTGATAACGTGTTATGAAATTAAAGGAATTGCAAGCAACAACACCAACAAACAGAGCAAGAATGGAATGCGAGAACAATAACAAGAAGAATTGCAAGAGAGAAATGGAGAGTAGGGAGCCGAGATATTTCTTATTGATATTCTCAATTGGTACATTTACAAATGAAATACATAGGCCTATATATAGGCAACAACGCTAACCATTCAATACTCCAAAGGACAACGTTAACCCTTTAATACTCCAAAGGACACTTGAGTCTTCATATGTCCAAAAATACAATAATTGAGATAATGGCCACACATTATTATTATATTCATAACATACATGACTTTTTACGAATTAAAGTATGGTTAGCATATTTTCAAAAAAAAAAATATATGGTTAGCGTTTCTTGGCTTAGTAGTGAATATGCTTAGCATTTCTTGGCTTAGTAGTGACTAGGGTGTGTTTTTTAAGGAATAAATTATATGATTCGACAATTTTTTAATGGGTTTATTACATATTTTTCTTTTGCAGGTACATTATTACAGTTATGAATGTTTTGCTCTTAATTGGTGGAAAACATTGTTGGTTTTCAGAATTGCTCGAATGTCTTTCTTTACAATGTTGCGCACGTACTGAGATCGGTAACCGTAATGAAAATTCGCACTTGCTATGTTCACGCACAAACTATGCTTCGCACATGCACACAGTTCACTCCAATATTTAGTCCCAATGGATAAATGCTACGTCCTATCGTTAATGTGTGCATACATGCAAACAGGTGTGTGCATTTCACACAATTTCAACTAGAGCACACAAACATCACATTCTTGCACGGTGAAATGCATACTCCAGAATACGAGAATGCACACGCCGAATAGGTGATATATGCACTCACTGACCACCGCTGTATTATGGACATATTCATTAATATGCACACACCTATTATGGTAAGCGCACACAGAGGTTTGCACACGCCTAACTAATCAAACGCACACGTTGTACGCAAAAAAAAAAAAAAAACAAAACAAA
>CP025659.1:2202063-2237541 GCA_003576665.1 Ipomoea trifida | reverse complement strand
TAAGCCATAGAAATTATTAAAAGCAATCCATTCTTTTAGGATACATACATTCCTATAAATACCCTATAACCCAATGCCAATGGCCATTATATTGTATCTCTGCAGAAAGACTACATTTTTCCATTTCCACTAACTTTTCCTTTTTATTGCATCTGATCTGCAAATCACAATAAAAAGGAAATGGAGTTTTCTTTTCTGCAGGTCTCCATTGCCATAATTGCCTTAGCCGCCATTGCCCAGCCATCTTTTGGACAGGCCGCCTGTGACCCTGATTGCATTAAAGGGTTTATTGCTGCACATAACGCGGCCCGAGATACTGTTGGCGCTCCACCTGTTAAGTGGAACACCACCTTAGCAGACTTCGCTGAATCCTATGCCACCAAGAGGTCTGCTGATTGTGCGGCGCAGCACTCACAAGGGCCATATGGAGAAAACATCGCAATGGCTTCTGCCGAATTGTCTCCGGCGGATTCCGTGAAGTTGTGGATGGATGAGAAGAAATACTATGACCAGGCGTCGAATTCTTGCACCGGCGGAGAGTGCCACCATTATACGCAGGTGGTTTGGCGTGACAGCGCGAGTATTGGTTGTGCTAGGGCTACGTGCAAAACTGGTTGGATGTTTGTCACCTGCAACTATTACCCTCCAGGCAACTATGTGGGCGAACGTCCGTATTAAAGACAATTTTCTTTCATGATTAGTATGATCTTGTGAAATGCAATAGTGCATTATACAAGAAAAAATATAAATATTTAAAAACTACAATATTATCACTAATGTATTAACATGAAACAAATATTGTTTCATGCATATATGGATGTTGATTCAATTCAATTTTGGACATTTTCTTTTTCTTCTGGCTAGCTATACTTGATTTTTTTTTTTTGGGTTCTTGTATACTACCCGGTATCCCACCATTGTGAGTTCAATCATACCTGTAGAGTTATCTGTTTTCAAAGATCACTCTTTAATACGCTGATGTCAATTAACTACATAATTTATGGCATTAAGATTAAATAAAAATTTTGCCTAACAATTTGAGAAGAGATTATGGAAATGACTAAGAAAAGAAGGGCAATTGGATATAAGAGATTATGGTTGACTGCAACGCTACAAAATGGCAAGAAAAGAAAGGGAATGAACATAGAGTTTGATTTATTAAGACATAGAAAAAGTGAGGTTGTGAAGTTAGTATGCAATAAAAATATATAACATTGACTAGTGGGAACGGACGGCCCCCGTTCCAAATGTCTCTTTATAGAAGAAACACTAAACCTTGCTAACAAAGATTTATTATACACAATTGTGGTCACATTCAAAACTTCAAAGTTGGTCTATATTCCAATCATATCTTCAAGCTCGGATGAGGTTAAAATATGCCTTGCTTGTTTGTCTCATATAAAACATCAATAACTTGTCAAGTAACCTTAGCACAATTCATCAAAATCAAAGAGTATTTAGGACACTTTATCACACACATATGTTGTTGAATTGATTAACTATAAGATTTGACAGAAACATTTTTAGAAAATGAACCAAGAAATTAAAATCTAGCATTAGGAATCTTATTTACTACTTTTTCTTAATTCATAAAAGCATACATGTAAAGTAATCCTTTTTCGGTTGTATGTAACCCACAATTTAAATGATTAGTGTTTGTGGGTTTTCCCCGTCACCTAAAAAAAAGGGATGAGAGGCAATTTTGGAATAAACATATATTTTTCCTTCTCCTTTACCGGCTTGATATGATAAAAATATCTCTTCGTTTTCATTTTTGATAAGAGTCATAGAAGCACACAGGCTCTAGAAGTGAAATTGTTATACCATGGACCAGGCCAGGGTTCATCTTACATTGTGGATTAAACTCTGGTCCAGAATTAAACCTCCCTGTTGGCCAGGAAAAATTAGGCATGGGCTTTACCAGGATTAGCTTGGTTCGGGATCGTCTTGGTCTGATTAAAAAAAAGCCCGGGCCCATCTCGTAACTAGCCTAGGATTGGGTGTAGGCACGACCTAGGCCCCTAACTATTCCATGCACGGCCTAGGCTCGAACTTTGGCCTGAACGAGTGTGAATTAAGAAATAAAGGGCACGTTTACTAACCGGAAATTTTCTCCAGTTTTATGAAATTTTGGAAAATTGGAGAACAGAAAACATAAGACATGTTTACTAGCACAATTTTCCATTTTGAGAACAGGAAACAATTTTTCAATTTTCTAGAAAACTGAAACATTATTAAAAATTGTTTTCTAAATGGAAAACAGAATCATCTATCATCTATTAGACTATATGTCTCTATAACAACATTCTCACCATTATTTACTTACATATTTATTCATTACTATGATTACATTCATTATCATCTGCTTTTACTTATCATCATCAACTATCTTTTATACTTGCATTACTTATTTAAACATAACTTATTTGCTTATGCTTAAAATTATACATCATTCACATTATCAAATTTAAAAATTGAAATCCATACCATGTTTTATATTTTGATTAAACTCAATTGATTATTGGTTCAGATATTTTTAATTATGTTATATCGAATACAAGTTTAGTCCAGATATCGGATATCAAAATTTCACATATATTATTATATTAGAATTCAAAATAAAAATTATATATTATATGCATGCCATTCAAATGAATATATCAAAAATATTTTAAATATTAGCTCAAAAAATATTAATACTATTTAAACTAAATTTTATGTTAACTTAATAGGTTATTAGTTATGTCTTATACAAAAATAAATTTGGTTTGGATATCAAATGTAAAAATTTTACATATATTGGACTTAAAAGTGAAAATTATGTTTATTCTATTTAAACAAAATATATTTTAAAATAATATAAGGTCTAAAAATCGCTCGAAACTAAACTTATGTTAATTTTATAACGTTAATCTAAAAAAATAAATTTGAAAAAATAAATGTTAGTAAACAAGCTAGTTTTCTAAACAGAAAATAGAGAATGGAAAACAGAGAATGAAAACTGAAAAATTAGAAAACTGAAAATAGAAAATAGTTTTCATTTTCTGCTTCTATAGATTGAAAATGTGTTAAATGACATACATACAATAAAAAAAATTAATTTTAAATATTGTGTGCACAACATGAATTTAAAAAAAAATCTTTTTAATATAGATACACCTACCATCTTTTCAATAAATAAAGATACATATTAGGACTATGTGAGTCTGAGTTATGATAGGACTATCTATCCTAGTCTTTCTGAGAGTCTTCTTGTATATATTCTACCTTTGTCATTGTATTCAGGTTAACTCAATCAATACAGATATTGTGTTCTCATTTGGTATCAGTTTGTTCAGGTTCTCTCCTGATGGCCGACGGTTCTGTTAATTCTTCCGAACGGACTGTCTCGGATGTCGCGGTCACATCTGCGGTCTCTCCGGCGGAGGCCTCTATGTCCATAGCTCATCATTATGTGAGTCTCAAGTTAACCAATAATAATTTTCTGTTTTGGAGAACGCAAGTCGTGTCGTTTCTTCGCGGTCACGAATTAATAGGGTTTGTTGACGGATCGTATCCGTGCCCTCCTACCGCATTACCTGCCGCTGCTGCGTCGAACCCTACTGCCGGTGAGTCCTCCGTCGTACCACCGCTGCAGCCCAATCCTCTCCACACTACATGGATTCGACAAGATCAGGCTGTATTGAGCATGTTGATATCTTCCCTATCGCCGAAAGTTATGCATCTATGGCGGTCGTTGGAGCGTGCCCAGGTGTTAGTCAAGGATCTTGCCCTCGCCGGTCGGCCCGTTCCGTTGGATGAGCAGAATCTTCAGGTTTGTCGGGGCTTGCGACCGGAGTTCATTCCTCTCACTGCTTCCTTAGCTGTTCGTGGCCAGCCGATCTCTCTTCAAGAACTGGCGTCGCTGCTCGGAACCCAGTCGTTCATGGCTGGTGGGAGTTAAAGTGGTGTTGCAGCGTCTGGCCCAGCCGCGTTTGTGACTCAGCGCGGAGGCGGGCGTCGGCCATGGCGTCGCGGTGGCCAGCAGCAGCGAGGCGGGCAGCAGCCTCGCGGTGGCCCTTCCGGCGTGCAGTTTCTTCCCGCTGACGTCGCTGGGCAGTATCGTAGCGGTCAGCAGGGCTCCTCCGGTGGTGGCGGTAGGTCTCGTGGAAGAGGAGGCCGTGGCGGTGGTGCGTGGCAGCCGCGTTGTCAGATTTGTGAGATTATTGGTCATACCGCTTTGGCGTGTTACTCGTATGTTGACCCGCAACCTCAGGCTCATATGGTTTATAATGATAATGCTGCACATGTTCCTCCTGATTCTCATTTGTGGGTGCCTGATACTGGAGCCACTCATCATGCCACCCCTGATATAACTGCGTTGTCTGCTTCTGAGGAATACCATGGTGATGATACTCTTCGAGTTGGTGATGGTAAGGGTTTGATTATTAGTCGTATTGGCCATGCTACCGTTCCTACTCCTTCTAGAGTTTTTAAGATGTCTGATATTTTACACGTACCTGGTCTATCAATCTCTTTTGTATGTTCAGAGGTTTGCAACTGATAATCATGTCTTTTTTGAGTTTCACCCCTCTTATTTTGTTGTGAAGGATATCACCACCAAAGCGATCCTTCTGCGCGGTCTGGCATGATCGTTTGGGTCATCCGCATCAGCATGTCCTTAGAAGTATTTTGCCTTTCTGTTCTGTTAGTAGTTCTAGTCGTAATAATAATTGTACTTCTGCTTTATGTTCTGCGTTTCAGTTAGGAAAATCTTCGCGATTTCCGCTGCCGCGTACTCTGTCTACTAGTTCGAATATTCTTGATTTAATTTATATTGATATTTGGGGTCCAGCTCCTGTTTATTCTTCCTCTGGTCATTGCTACTTTGTTCTGTGTGTTGATGATTATTCCCGGTATACATGGTTTTCCCCCATGAAATTAAAGTCAGACTTATATGCTATCTTTGATCACTTTCGTGCTCTTGTTGAACGTTCATTCAATAGGAAAATTGTGTCGGTCCAATCTGACTTAGGAGATGAGTACAAAAAGTTACATTCTCACTTTCAAAAGCTAGGTATTCATCATAGACAGTCTTGCGCATATACTCATGAACAGAATGGTAAAGTTGAGCGTAAACATAGGCATATCGTTGAAACAGGTCATACTCTTATGGCTCGTGCCTCTGTTCCTTCTCGATTTTGGGATTTTGCCTTTGAAACCGCAGTTTATTTGATAAATAAAATGCTTCTGCTGTCTTGAACAATTCTAGTCCTCATTCTTTATTGCATAGGTCTCCTCCGTCATATTCCTTTCTTCGTGTGTTTGGATGTCTCTGTTATCCTCACCTGCGTCCATACAATCATCACAAAATGTCATATCGGTCCTCTCCCTCTGTGTTCTTAGGATATCCTGAGTCGTTTCGGGGGTATAGGTGCATGGACTTACGAACTAATAAAGTGTACATTTGCAGGCATGTTCAGTTTGATGAAACTATATTTCCCTTTGCTAGCAAGCCTGCTGTACAGGTGCCCCCTACTCCGCCACAACCTTGGGGAGAGTCAGTACTACAACCTTGCCCATCTGCTAAGGTTGCGGCACCTATACAAACGGTTTCTCCCACGGTTGCGGCGGCTCCGGTTCGGCAGCGAGGGCGCCAACGAGGCCGGTCATCCAGACCCACGACTCGTACTCATTCCATGGCTACTCGTAGCAGGTCCGTGGCTCCGCATGTGGCTCTATCTGCTCAGGTCGCCCCTCCTGAGCCTACTTGTTATACTCAGGCAGTCAAATTTTCTGAGTGGCGTGAAGCGATGGATCAGGAGTTTAATGCACTACTGCACAATCACACTTGGGATCTGGTTCCACCTCGTCCAAGTATGAATCTGATTGGCTGTAAATGGGTTTTTCGCACTAAACGAAAAGCTGATAGATCGATAGAAAGGCACAAAGCGAGGCTCGTGGCAAAGGGGTTTAACCAGGTTCCTAGTCAAGATTTCTTTGACACATTTAGTCCAGTTGTCAAACCTACTACCGTGCGGCTTCTGTTGAGTTTGGCTATTTCATCTAGTTGGGTGGTCCGCCAACTGGATGTTCACAATGCTTTCTTGAATGGTAGCTTAACTGAGACTGTTTACATGTGTCAGCCACCTGGTTATATTGACACTCAATTTCCTGATCATATATGCTTACTTAAACGCTCTGGTCTCAAACAGGCTCCTTGGGCATGGTTTAATCGATTGCATGGTTTTTTACTCTCTACCGGGTTCACAGCATCTAAGACTGATGTTTCTTTGTTTTATTATTCGCAAGGGTCTGCCTGTGTTTACCTGCTAGTTTATGTTGATGATATTCTTGTAATTGGGAATGATGCACAATTAGTAGGTGATTTGTTATCAAAATTGTCTGCCACATTCAAGATAAGAGATCTTGGTGAGCCTGGATTTTTCCTTTGTATTGAATTGGTGAAAACTAGCACTGGTGTTCTCCTTTCTCAACAGCGTTATATGAACGATATCTTAAAGCGTGCAGGTATGACTGATTGTAAATCGCTAGCTACTCCTATCTCTGTGTCTAAAACTCATGTTACCACTGTAGAACTGTTTGATGATCCTACCAAGTACAGGAGTCTGGCTGGTGCCTTGCAATACCTCACTGTTACAAGACCAGATCTGAGCTTTGCAGTCAATCAGCTATGTCAACACATGCATGCCCCGACTATGTCACATTGGGAACAACTGAGAAGAGTCTTGAGGTATGTTTAGGGAACCCTATCCTTTGGTCTCCGTATCACAAGATCTCTGTCTAGGGAGATTCATGCTTTTTCAGATTCTGATTGGGCTGGTTGTCCTGATGATCGGAAATCCACCAGTGGGTATGCGGTTTTTCTTGGCACAAATCTGGTGTCTTGGGTTTGTCGAAAGCAGAGAACTGTTGCTCAGTCTTCCACTGAAGCAGAGTATAAGGCATTAGCTGATGTATGTGTTGAGGTGCTCTGGGTTGTATCTCTGCTGCGTGAGATTAACATTGCTGATTTTTCAGTTCCAAAGCTATGGTGTGACAATCTTGGAGCTACATACCTGTCTGCAAATCCTATTTTTCATGCCAGGACCAAACATGTGGAGATTGACTATCATTTTGTCAGAGACAGAGTTGCAAAGGGGGATATTCAAGTGAATTTTATATCTACAAAGGATCAACTGGCAGACATTTTTACGAAGGCTTTATCAAGTTCTAGATTTTCTTTTCTTAGAGACAAGCTACAGGTTTCCAGTTTACCCTATGCTTGAGGGGGAGTATTAGGACTCTGTGAGTCTGAGTTATGATAGGACTATCTATCCTAGTCTTTTTGAGAGTCTTCTTGTATATATTCTACCTTTGTCATTGTATTTAGGTTAACTCAATCAATACAGATATTGTGTTCTCATCATACACCTACCATCTTCAGTGAAATTTTACATATAAATCGTTATGTGAAATTGCTAAATAATGAGGTAATTAATAACTACTTTGTACAATAGTTATCTAACTAGTGATGGAAGCGTAATTATCTCTAAATTATTGACCATACATATATATATATCTTAATGTATCGGAATATTAAGAGCAAACCCAATAAAAATAAATAGCAAACTCAAATTAAAAGTCTTTTATAATTTTTTTAATATATCAATCTAACATAATTTAGTGACTAATAATAATCAAATAAACTTTATAATACATGTTATAATATTTATAAGCTATTAACTTTTATAATGTGTTAATAAGTTAATCAACCTAACGTAATTTTTTTTTGAATACAACCTAACGTAATTTAGTGATATAAAAAAATGAAGTTCAAAAGATATTACAAGTATTTTCTAAATTTTTAATATTATCAAGTCTTATTTTAAACAAAAATATTAATTTTTATAATGTTTGCGTGAATATATATTAATTAACATTATCTATATGTCAATGACCAATATTGACTCCAAATGCTACATTGTAACATAGTCAGTAAAGAAACATTATATTAAAATAGAATTGTCGTTTTCAGAACGTCCTTATTAAAGACAATATATTGTCGTGAAACAATATTTGTTTCATGCACGGATGTTGATTCAATTCAATTTTGAACTTTTTCTTTTTCTTCTGGTTACCTATACTTAAATTTTTTTCTGGGTTCGTGTATAATACTTGGCATCCCACCATTGTGAATTCAATCATACTTGTACAGTATATCTCTTAGCGAAGAGCAATCTTTAATATGTTGCACTCAATTAACAACATAATTTATGGCATTACGATTCAGTAAAACTTTTGCCTATCTAGCAATGTGATAAGAGATTATGGAAATGGCTAGCTAAGAAAAGAAGGGTAATTTGATATAAGATATTATGGTCGATTATTGCAATGTTACGAAATGGCGAAGAGTGAGATTGCTCTTTTAGTATGCAGAAAAAATATATATAACATTGGCTTGTGGGAACGAGCTCTCACTACTACAGAAAACACCTTTAACGTCGGTTTTTTTAGCACTTTTAACGTCGGTTAAAAATCGACGTTGATCTGGCCGACGTTGTATATAAATGATACGGCGTCGGTTGTAAAAACAGACGCCGTATGTATTTTTTATTTTTTAAAATAAGAAACGACGTCGTTTATGTAACAAAACCGATGTCGTTTATTTAAAAAATAATAAAAAAAATATGAAACGACGTCAGTTTTGTTTATTTTAAAAAAAATTAAAAAAATAAGAAATAACGTCGGTTTTAATAAAAAACCGACGTCGTTTATTTAAAAAAAAATTAAAAAATAATAAACGACGTCGGTTAATATGAAATAACCGACGTCGTTTATTATTATTATTTTTTTAAATTTTAAAATTATTTTACAAATCTACCTAAACCTGTACAGTATATTTCCAATTCACACATAAGTTTCAGAACCTGTGTAACAAATTAACATTTATAATTCACTATTGATCAAACTAATAAAGTTCTCAATTAATCAAAGCTAATAAACATCACAACTTATCAAACTAATAAAGTATACTACAATAACTAATAAAACATTGAATATTCAACATAAATCTCACAATTCAATAACACTAATAATCAACAAGTATTTAACATAAATCTCACAATTCATCAAGCTAAAGAAGTAATCTATCAATCCATTCATCAACTAAATATTGGCACCATATGTCTCTAACTTTATCAATTTCTTTTTGATTGTATGGCAATCTTCCTTGTCTCTCCAAAAGCTATAAAGTTTAAAAGAGAATAAAAAGAATTAATAACTTAGTATTTTAAAAAATATGAAGGAGATCGAAAGATATTTTATTAAAGTACTTGCCTTATTCATTCCCTTGCATGTTCCCAATGAAATGATTTCCAAAATGAATTTCATCACATAATATCCTCATTCGGTACCTCCTCTTTGTATGGCACACTACATTTGAAATAATTAATATAATTAAGATTTAATTATTAAAAAACAATAAGATATATGTACTTACCGAACATATAATCCATTTTACTTGACGACTTGCTTTCTTTCCACCTATTATGCTTGTTGTCTTCAAAGACCTATTAATATAAGACATAAAATATACATAAATGTTTGACATCACTATATTAATAATAAGTATTAATTATATTTATAAATTTACATACGTTTCAACTATATCTTTAATCTCATCATGTGGCGAATTACCAGTGGAATCAAACCAATAGATTTCATATAATTTAGGACAAATAGCCATCAAAATCCAATGCCCCCTACAAATAAGAATTTTATTAGTTTATAGTATATTATATATCTATACTTTTTAGGCAATATGCCTCTAACAGCCACTGGCAATAGTTGTTGCATTAAGGCATGACAATCATGAGACTTCAATCCCACCAATTTTAAATCTTGGATATTAACAAGTCTACTGATATTTGATGAGTACCATTGTGGTACCTTCACCCCACGTAAACATTCACAAAAACTGATTTTCTCCTTTCTTGACAAAGTATGAGCAGCTGGAGGCAAATATGTCTTCTTATCACCACTACGTGGAGCTAATGTAGGTCGTATACCCATTTCAATCAAGTCCAATCTAGCATTGAGACCATCTTTAGTCTTACCTTTTATGTCTAAAAGAATTCCAACAAGACTATCACACACATTTTTCTCAACATGCATCACATCAATACTATGTCTGACATAAATTGTCTTCCAATATGGAAGATCAAAGAATATTGATTTCTTTTTCCACGGACTCTTCTCATTTGATGGTACATCAACATTAGATTTTGATCTCTTACCTCTTTGAGATTTAAGTTTTTGAGTCTTAGCAAAAGTAACATTGATACAGTCTACGCGTTCATAAACTTGAATCCCAGTTAATGGTTGTGGAGCATCTGTATAGTCTTGTACCCCATTGAAAGCTTTTTCTAATCTTCGATAAGGGTGAGATTTATCTAGAAATCTCCGATGCCCCACGTAGATTGTCTTTCTGCCATGAACAAGTTGATGATAACATGTATTATCTTCACATATGGGGCATGCCTTATGTCCTTTGACACTATATCCAGATAGGTTTCTATAAGCTGGAAAGTCATTGATTGTGCAGAAAAGCATTGCATGCAACTTAAAACTCTCTTTTCGGTATGCGTCAAACACTAACGCACCTTCATCCCACAAACTTTTCAAGTCTTCAATCAAAGGCGCCAAAAAGACATCTATATCATTTCCGGGTTGTTTTGGCCCAGAAATCATTAAGCACAATAATATGTATTTGCGTTTCATACACAACCAAGGAGGTAAATTATAAATTACCAACATAACTAGCCACGAGCTATGTTTGCTACTTAGGTTCCCGTGAGGGTTCATACCATCAGTACAAAGTCCAAGCCTAAGATTTCTCGGCTCGTGACCAAATTTAGGAAATGCATTATCAAATGTTGTCCATTGACGAGAATCAGCCGGGTGTCGAAGCTTGCCATCAAAAATTTTTTGATCTGCATGCCATGTTTAGTTTTTCGCGTCGCTTGGATTAGCAAACATACGCTTAAATCTTGAGAGAATTGGAAGATTGCACATAACTTTAGCCGGTGGGATGGACTTTTCAAACTTACTTTCCCAGCAACATTCTCTCTTGTTTTGAAACGAGATGCCCCACATATTGGACATGCATGCAAATCTTTGTAATCATTCCTAAACAATATGCAATCGTTAGGGCAAACATGTATCTTTTTATATCCCATACCCATGGGACACAAAATCTTCTTGGCATCATATGTACTCTTCGGCAGTTCATTATCATCTGGAAGCATTCCCTTTAATATCTCAAGTAACGCAGTAAAGCTCTTGTCACTCCACCCATTCCCAGCTTTCAAGTTGAATAATTTTAATACAGCAGATAATCGGGTATATTTACTACAACCCGGCCATATAGGTAATTTTGAATCCTTCAATAATTCATCTAACTCGTTTGACCGATTGATGAACTCCTCTCCAACATCGCGAAACATTTCATCTAATTGATCTTCAGACTCATCATCTTCATTTTCTTTGTTGTCAACATACATGTTAGATGTTGTAGCCACATTGGTTTCACCATGCCATATCCATTTTGTATAAGATGGATTAATCCAATGACATATTAGATCATCATATACGTCTTTCACACATAACCTTTTCTGATTACAACACTTCTTACAAGGACAAAGGAGCCTTTCATTACTACCCGGAAGGTTATTCTTTGCAAAGTTAATAAAATTCTTAACTCCATTATCGTATTCTTGACTAATTCGAGAAGCATTCATCCAACTTTTATCCATCACAAGCCAATCTAAAATAATATTAATCCTAATTAAACATAAACATAAATATACAAACAAAGCATAAATAAACATAGACCACGGTGTGGCTAATCACCGGATGCAATATAAAAGCCAAAGCATAAATAAACATAGACCACGGTGTGGCTAATCACCGGATGCAGAATATAAAGCCAAAGCATAAATAAACATAGACCTTTATGTGACTAATCACCGAATGCAATATATAAAGCCAAAGCATAAATAGACATAGACCACGGTGCGGCTAATCACCGGATGCAATATATAAAGCCAAAGCATAAATAAACATAGACCACGGTGTGGCTAATCACCGGATGCAGAATATAAAGTCAAATCGTAAATTAAAATAGGAAAAAGTCTTACCTCACCACAGCGTTATCCACGTCCGTAAACAAACCCCGAATCTAACTAATTACCTACAAGTTTTATTTGTAAATTAATATAATTAGAAATTATAAATAATTCCTAAAAATACATAATAATTTATTAAAATTCTATGAATTTATAGGGCCTAAAATACATAATAGTTTCTAAAATTCGAAATATATTATAAACAATTCCTAAAAATACATAATAATTTCTTAAAATTCGAAATTATGAATTTATAGGGCCTAAAATACGTAATAGTTCCTAAAATTCGAAATATATTATAAATAATTCCTAAAAATACATAATAATTTTTTAAAATTCGAAATTATGAATTTATACGGCCTAAAATACATAATATTTTCTAAAATTCGAAATATATTATAAATAATTCCTAAAAATACGTAATAATTTCTTAAAATTCGAAATTATGAATTTATAGGGCCTAAAATACATAATAGTTCCTAAAATTCGAAATATATTATAAATAATTCCTAAAAATACATAATAATTTATTAAAATTCGAAATTAAAACTTTATAGGCTCAAAAATATATAATAATTCCTAAAATTCGAAATATATTATAAATAATTCCTAAAAATTCATAATAATTTATTAAAATTCGAAATTATAACTTTATAGGCTCAAAAATATATAATAATTCCTAAAATTCAAAATATATTATAAATAAATCCTAAAAATACATAATAATTTATTACAATTCGAAATTATGAATTTATAGGCTCAAAAATATATAATAATTCGTAATATATTAACAAATAATTCGAAATTTGAAATATATTAAAAAAATTAATTTTTACCGGTGGGAGGCGGCAATGGGAGGCGGCTTCGGCGTCCGGTGTGCGGTGGCGGAGCGGTGGCGGCACGTTGTCGCGAACGGCGGAGGGCCGAGGCCGAGGGTGGCGGCACGTTGTCGCGAATGGCGGAGGGCCAAGGCCGAGGCCGTGCGCTGTCGCGATTGGCGGAGGGCTGAGGCCGAGGGCGATCCAGGGTCGCAGTCGCGATGGCGGAGTGCGGAGGGCCGAGGGCGGTGGCTGTCGCGGAGGGCGTCGCTGTTCCAGATCTGTTCTTCGCGGAGGGCGTCGCTGGTGGAGTGAAATATTTCTTTGTGTTCCAGATCTGTTCTTCGCGTAATCTGGTGGGCTTTTAATAAAAGCCCTACGACGTCGGTTTTCTGAACAACCGACGCCGTAGCCCATTTATTTCATTTTGTTTTTTTAAATCTGAAAACAATTTATTAATTAGATTAAAAAGATAATAATAAAAATACGACGTCGGTTCACTCACGAACCGACGTCGTACTAATTTTTAATTTTAATTTACGGCGTCGGTTATGCTCAGAACCGACGCCGTAATTTATATTTAAAAAAAATAAAAACTTAAATATTAAAAACGACGTCGGTTTGGTAACCAAACCGACGTCGTTTTAATTTCGGAAATTTTTTAAAACCCAATGACGTCGGTTTTATACTACAACCGACGTCGTATCCCTTTGACGTCGGTTTGTTTAAAAACCGACGTTGTTTATGCGACGTTAAATGTGTTTTCTGTAGTAGTGTCTTTTTGAATAACCATATATTTTCCTTCACTTTTAATGGCTTGATATGATCAAAATATCTCTTTGATTTCATTTTTGATAGGAGGCACCAGAAGCACACAGACCCTAGAGGTGCAATTATTATATTATACCATAGACCAGGGTTTACCTTGTATTGTAGATTCTGGTCTAAGATTGAACCAGGCCTTAATCGGTCTGGAATAACTCGGCATGAGCTTCGCATGGGTTAGTTTTGATCGAGATCATATATGATTGTCTTATTAAAAAAAAAAACTTGGGGCCCAGCTCGAAACTTGCTCAGGACCAAGTATAGGCAAACAAATTATTGTGCGGACCATAATAAAAAGTACATTTTTAATATACTAATTAAAAGTATATTATTCGTGTACTAAATGTACATTATACAAAATAATGTATTTTCAGTACTCAAATAATGTACTTTCTCTTAATATAATGTACATTTTTAATATACTTAAAGTACATTATTTTTGTCGTAATATGATTAAAATAGAGTAGATGAGTTGAATTTCCCATTTTGCCCTCCATTTTAACGCCATTTTGACGCCAATGCTAACTGAGGACTAATATGGCTAAAATTTCAATAGTCGGAGGACCAGTTTGGGTTCAATTAAAAGTCGTCGTAGGATCAATTTGAAAAAAAGATCTTAGTCGGAGGACCATTTTAAGAATTAACTCAATTTTTAATATTACAAGTCCTATTTTTAACAAAAATATTAACTTTGAAAATGTGTGTCTCAATACATATTAATTAACATTATTGTATTAAAAAAGTTTAACTGCCTCAATTTGTCGAGGTTCGAATTCCGTCAAACGTAGAAAAATAAGGGAAAATAAAAGAATTAAAAAAATATTGAAAACTTTAAAGTTTGTAATATTTATGAAATTGACATAAGTTTTTATCTCTTATTTTTTTTAGCAATTGATCATCATAGATTGATGTATTAGATCAGTTTATACTTAGCAAAGGAAACATATATAGTTCATATTTGACCATATATATATATATAGAGAGGGGGGGGGGGGTTGGGGGTGATAGACGCAAGATCAAATGACAACATGGTCTTCGAGTACAAAATGAAGTTTAATCTCAGTTATCAATAGTTGGGGGTTTTAGCAAAAAATCACGAGGTCAAATGTTCATAATGGTAAGATCCTAGCCCTTCATCAGGGTTCAAGCTTTAGAAATACAGTCTATATGTAAACATTATAACTATCAAACTAATACATAAATCATAAGTGTTTTATGTAGTTTAATATAATTTTCAAACTTTTATACTCTCTCTGTCCAATTTTTGTTTCTGATTTGATTAACGAGGCTTGACTGATGTCAATTTTAATCAAAATTTTCAGAATACTAAATTTAGTATTAATATACAAAATTTATATATTTAGAAATTACACTAAAAGTACACTTAAGCATAAAAAATTAAATTTAAAAATAACTAAAAAAAAAATACTAAAGAAAACAAACAAAAAAGAAAGAGTTGGTTTGACTAATGAATAGTAAATAGGAGGTACCAATGAAAGTTCAATGTATAAGGCACTGTAATTTATGCATACATGAGTTTTAGAATTACTATATAAATGGAGGACGACGAATGTTAGAAATTTCTATAGTAATGTAAATTAATGTTTCAGATGTACTACTATGAAAGCATAAATAAAATTGGGATCGGAGTTGTGCGTTATAAAACTTTAAGTGCGCGTGGTTTATGTTTTAAGGTGTTTTATTTGTGTACTTAAAGTGCGTGATTTGTATAGTTAAGGTGCGCCATGTAATGCTTAAGGTGTATAACCGCACAACCGCAAGGGAACACTTCCCCCCTTTCCTACACACACAGACACACACACACACACACACACAGATATATATATATATATATATATATATATATATATATATTTATGTATGTATGTGTGTGTGTGTAGTTCAATTTTAACCTTTTAACAAAAATATATATTATACAAGTATAAATATAAAATAAAATGTAATAAAAAAAATTTTGAAATATAATGCATACAAATTCAACGAAGAATAAAAAATACAACTCAAAATTTAATATATATAAAAGTAACATTTTTAGTGCATGTTACATTTATATACAAAATTATTCTCCAAAATTTTGATGTCAATTTCTTATAAAAGTTTATTTTTAATTCCAATTAAAACCTATGAATGGATTCAAAAGCTTAATTATCAAATAAAAATATGTAACCTAGGTTTGTTAAAAAAAATTTAAGAAATGATTTTAAAGTTACCTTATTTGTAATTTTTTATGCTCAACTTTGAATGCTATATATACCCTGTCTTTGGATCAAATTAATTTATAATAAACATCTCGATCTATTATTCTAGGGACTACATAAATTTATATACATGGAATTTTGCAGGAGATTATGTTGAATTGGGCATGTTATGTGTTTAATTGATTATCTCAGTATATAACTGATTCCAAGCCTTTGGTGAATGGCCAATTGGCAAGGAGAATGTTGGATTTGGTTATCTTGGTTATCTGTTCAAAACTATACCCACCAGCAATAGAAGAACATCCATTGAGCAAGGAAATTTAACAGGAATGGATTTAAGCACGTACAGAATTGTCTGGCAAGGCAATGGCAACCTTACAAATACCAGAGCTAGTTTTTTTCTAACTACCTAACTTTCTTCCTATCGATACTCTACCTAGAAATATTTATGTTTCCTTATTAAATGCATCAATCCATATTTGTGAGGTGACAATTATTCTTGTATTTGTAAGCCATAGAAATTATTAAAAGCAATCCATTCTTTTAGGATACATACATTCCTATAAATACCCTATAACCCAATGCCAATGGCCATTATATTGTATCTCTGCAGAAAGACTACATTTTTCCATTTCCTCTAACTTTTCCTTTTTATTGCATCTGATCTGCAAATCACAATAAAAAGGAAATGGAGTTTTCTTTTCTGCAGGTCTCCATTGCCATAATTGCCTTAGCGGCCATTGCCCAGCCATCTTTTGGACAGGCTGCCTGTGACCCTGATTGCATTAAAGGGTTTATTGCTGCACATAACGCGGCCCGAGAAACTGTTGGCGCTCCACCTGTTAAGTGGAACACCACCTTAGCAGACTTCGCTGAATCCTATGCCACCAAGAGGTCTGCTGACTGTGCGGCGCAGCACTCACAAGGGCCATATGGAGAAAACATCGCAATGGCTTCTGCCGAATTGTCTCCGGCGGATTCGGTGAAGTTGTGGATGGATGAGAAGAAATACTATGACCAGGCGTCGAATTCTTGCACCGGCGGAGAGTGCCACCATTATACGCAGGTGGTTTGGCGTGACAGCGCGAGTATTGGTTGTGCTAGGGCTACGTGCAAAACTGGTTGGATGTTTGTCACCTGCAACTATTACCCTCCAGGCAACTATGTGGGCGAACGTCCGTATTAAAGACAATTTTCTTTCATGATTAGTATGATCTTGTGAAATGCAACAGTGCATTATACTAAAAAAAAAAATATAAGTATTTAAAAACTACAATATTATCACTAATGTATTAACATGGAACAAATATTGTTTCATGCATAGATGTTGATTCAATTCAATTTTGGACATTTTCTTTTTCTTCTGGCTAGCTATACTTGATTTTTTTTTTCTGGGTTCTTGTATACTACCCGGTATCCTACAATTGTGAGTTCAATCATACTTGTAGAGTTATCTATTTTCGAAGAGCACTCTTTAATACACTGAAGTCATCAATTAACTACATAATTTATGGCATTAAGATTAAGTAAAAACTTTTGCCTAGCAATTTGATAAGTGATTATGGAAATGACTAAGAAAAGAAGGGCAATTGGATATAAGAGATTATGGTTGACTATGTGAGATTTTCCCTAAATAATATAATACCACATATTATATTAAGGCCTTAATTTAAGTGGTGCAAGTTAATTAGGCTTATTAAGAAATCTGATTGGACTAAATAACTAAGAGTTGTTATCCAATCAGACTCTGTGCCTATATAAACCTGGATTGATGGGATACAGGATTATTCATTATATAGCACATACAGTCACGGTACTCATACTGCTCAGTAGAGACCAATACACCATCTAGGGTTCTGAGTTAAGTATGAGACAAATATGCCTGACGGTCTACCGTCAAGAGATGTTTTGCTTCCGCTACTACAAACAGTCCAGGGCATTTGATTAAGAGCTACGGTTAGAGGTTAGTATGATCCTGTTTATTACATATTACAGTATTATGTGATAAATTGAGTCTAACAGTCGCATGCTTCCGCTACTACAAACAGTCCAGGGCATATTTGATTAAGAGTCCTGTTTATTACATATTACAGTATTATGTGATAAATTGAGTCTAACAGTTGGTATCAAAGCCAAATAATCTCTGTCTAGTTCTTTAATTTGCAATACTATTTGCATATGTGGTGTATAATTGTGACAACATTATGTGCGTTATTTATTGCAATCAAACTTTGTTGTTGTTTGGGCTGCTGGAAATGGAGTATATTCCACATTAAGAAATATAATGCATACAAATTCAACGAAAAATAAAAAATACAACTCAAAATTTAATATAAAAGTAACATTTTTAGTGCATGTTACATTTATATACAAAATTATTCTCCAAAATTTTGATGTCAATTTCTTATAAAATTTTATTTTTAATTCCAATTAAAACTTATCAAAGGATTCAAAAGCTTAATTATCAAATAAAAATATGTAACCTAGGTTTGTTAAAAAAAAAATTAAGAAATGATTTTAAAGTTACCTTTTTTGTAATTTTTGATGCTCAACTTTGAATGCTATATATACCCTGTCTTTGGATCAAATTAATTTATAATTAATAAACATCTCGATCTATTATTCTAATGACTACATAAATTTATATACATGGAATTTTGTAGGAGATTATGTTGAATTGGGCATGTTATGTGTTTAATTGATTATCATATCTCAGCTATTAATTGATTATGTTAAACTTTATAATACATGTTATAATATTTATAAGCTATTAACTTTTATAATGTGTTAATAAGTTAATCAACCTAACATAATTTAGCAATATAAAAGAAAATGAAGTTCAAAAGATATTACACGTATTTTCTAAATTTTTAATATTACCAAGTCTTATTTTAAACAAAAATATTAATTTTTAAAATGTTCCCGTGAATTTATATTAATTAAGATTATTTATATGTCAATGACCAATATTGACTCCAGATACTACATTGTAACATAGTGAGTAGTAGTAAAGAAACATTATATTAAAACAGAATTATCGTTTTCAAAACATCCTTATTAAAGACAATATATTGTCGTAAAACAATATTTGTTTCATGCACGGATGTTGATTCAATTCAATTTTGAACTTTTTCTTTTTCTTCTGGTTACCTATACTTGAATTTTTTTCTGGGTTCGTGTATAATACTTGGCATCCCACTTGTGAGTTCAATCATACTTGTAGAGTATATTCTTATTGAAGAGCACTCTTTAATATGTCGCACTCAATTAACAACATAATTTATGGCATTACGATTCAGTAAAACTTTTGCCTATCTAGCAATGTGATATATAAGAGATTATGGAAATGGCTAGCTAAGAAAAGAAGGGCGATTTGATATAAGATATTATGGTCGATTATTGCAGTGTTACATACGAAATGGCGAAGAGTGAGATTGCTTTGTTAGTATGCAGTTAATTAAAATATATATAACATTGGCTTGTGAGAACTTTTGGAATAAACATATATTTTCCTTCACTTTTAATGGCTTGATATGATCAAAATATCTCTTTTGTTTCATTTTTGATAAGAGGCACCAGACGCACACAGACCCTAGAGGTGCAATTATTATAATATACCATAGCCCTGGGTTTACATTCTATTGTAGATTCTGGTCTAAGATTGAACCAGCCCTTAAACGGACTGGAATAACTCGGCATGAGCTTCGCCGGGATTAGTTTTGATCGAGATCATGTTGGTCTTATTAAAAAAACACTTGGGGCCCAGCTCGAAACTGGCTCAAGACCAAGTGTAGGCAGACAAATTATTGTGCGGATCATAATAAAAATTAAATTACATTTTTAATATACTAAAAAGTATATTATTCATGTACTAAATGTACATTATACAAAATAATGTACTTTCAGTATTCAAATTACTTTTCCTGAATATAATGTACATTTTTATTATACTTAAAGTACATTATTTGTGTACTAATTAAATGTACATTATTTGATAGTATGATCCACACAGTTGTGTAAACCATGGTCCATACAATAATGATTGGTACATGCATGACCTAGGCCCTTAACTATCCCAAGCACGGCCTAGGCCCGAACTTTGGCTCGATTGAGTTTGAATTAAGAAATAAAGTGTTTTCAATTTCTTTAGATAATGCTTCTTTAGATTTTTTATTTTTTTATTTTTACTTTATAAAACCTTACAGTTACCTGTTAATAGTCAATTATTGCATATTCGAAATTTATGTACGAGTATTTTTTGTTGAACGTAACCAATTAGAAAATATCCTAAATGGCTTAGATACAATCAGTGTTGAAAAAATCATGCTTAAGCGCCGATTAATCCTCGCCTTGGCGCTAGGCGTTGGCCGATCGTCTAGTGTATCACCTTAATTGGTCGTCTAGGCGCCGGCCAGCTAGGTAGCCGACTAGACCGCCAAAGTGCCGCTTTGGCCGCTTAGGCGTTGACCGCCTAGGCGTCCTAGGCGCCGACTAGGTCACCTAGTCGGCCGATTAGCTATTAATCTTTTTTTTAATGGGTTATTTTACCCAAAATAAGATCATTTTGAACGAAATAACTCTAAATTGATTTGAAAATATTGTGTGCACAACTAAAGTGTAGGGACAATAATGTATATTATTAAATTAACGTATATTATTAAATTAAAATAAAGTGAAATTGAAATGATACTTTAGTGTTGCTGGAATGAAACTAAAGTGTAGGGACACAGTTGTGTCGACAAGAGTGTCGTTCCAGCGAGCAACGAGCGACACGGTCGTGTCGCCCCCATGTCACGGCCTTGCCACCAATCTAGAGAGCTACACGACCATGATAGGACTAGGACATCGCCATGTCAAGGGCAACCCCACCCTGTGGGGGATTTGTCTCCAAATTACCCTCAAGTTGTTCCTCCTAGGCTCGAGCGACATCGACCAACACCCCTAACTCAACGTACACCTCCTATGGTCTTTCGCCACATGGCTCGTGACTCCACAGGTAACAAAGCTTTGATTGCATGTATAGATGACTAGCTCCAAACCCACATGCCACTCTCATGTCATGAAAACTCTGAATGGCGAATAACAATGGATAAGTAATTCAGTGCAGTACTACACAATAGCACTTGGAAGCTGGTTCCAACCGAACAAGATATGAATATCATTGGATGCAAGTGGGTGTTTAGAATAAAGAAAAAAAAAAGATGATGAGTTAATTGAACGATACAAAGTATGACTTATTACAAAAGGGTCCAATAACGTTAAAGGAGAAGATTATTTTGACATCTTGAGTCTAGTGGTGAAGCCGACTACAGTAAGACTCCTCTTATCTCTTGCCATAACATACAAAAAAATTGGTATGTCCAACAACTTGATGTTCACAATGTCTTCCTCAATAGCTGTCTAGATGAGAATGCTTATATGAAGCAACTGTTAGAAAAACATACAGCGCAGCGGAAGCATCAAATCACTTTTTCTATGATTCTATGTAAACGAGGGAGTTAGAAAAGTTTACCCTTGAAGCGTGCTTTGGCAGAATCAAAACCGTCCAATCGTCCGGCCTCTAGTCTGTCCACCGGTCGGGCACGCGAGAACTCCCAGAGATTTCTACGTGAAACTCTTTTCAGACTTAATCTCTGTATGTCTTCTCACTCACTTAAGAAATAGGGCAAGGCTATATATATAGCCTGGTTTAGGCCCAAATGTGCTAGCCTTTAAAAGCCCAAAACTACCCAATATTGAATTAATAATCCATTAATCAATTATTAATGTATTAATTCAATATCGATAACTCTTTATCGATTTCTTTTAAAGTTCTCAGCATTACCACGAACCATTAAGGTGTGACTTTCTAGGTTCATAGTCAAACTAGCAACGAGTAATATTTAATAACTCATTATTAAATAACTCGTAAGTCATGAGTGACACCTAGCAGTATGTCATGACTACCTAGTTAACAATGAATATATTTTATAATATATTATAATGAACCTTTCAGTTACAAATATCATGCAACATTCCTTCCACACAACACTTGTTCCGAACCAGGTAAAGGTCATGGTCAAACTTGGTCAAACCTATAAACCCGGTCAATGTCTATTCAATATTCTTAACCTGAAGTCCAACTTCATTATACTCTGGCCAGAGATTCTCGTTGTATAATTATTGAATAGACTGGAACATCCTCGTTACCTCAAGGCGGTGGATCCTCTATTGAACGCACACATGTCTTCGTACAATACTGAACTAGGCCACCAAGTACACTTATAGTCCCATAAGGAACAAAAGACGCATACTGGCAAAAACTAGTCCACCATATGTACGAGACAACCATGTCGTCTCAAGTCAAAGGATTATTGCATACTTGTAACATACAACATACCGATGACACGTAGGTAAACACCATGCGGTACGTTGTAGTCAGTCAATGTTCAATGACTTGTTCTCTAACAATCATCCACATGTCCACTCTCTGTATCTCATACAGAATGGCATGAGACTCACCATAAGAAGGACAATGTGCTAGTCTTATCGGAATTCTAATGCCCAATTAGAATTCCTATGACTAGGAACATTTTTACAATACTTCATTTATTAATTCTTCGTCACTCATATTCTTAACACTTAAGAATGAAGAATTAAGAAGATTGTATGGAATAATATATTAATATCAAATATTAACTAAGCCTTAATAAAATAAATAAAATAATTATTTATTATATTTATTTAATAAGAAATTAATGCCCAAAACAATAAATGTTGGCTCCTAGGGCATACATGTCTAACAGCAACCACTAGGTTATATTGACAAATACCTTCCCAATCATGTTTGCAAGTTGCAGAAGTCTCTCTATGGTTTGAAGCAACCACCTTGTGCATGGTTCAAGCGTTTCCATAACTGTCTACTCTCAATAGGATTCAAAATTTCAAAAACTAATGTTTCTTTATTTATCTACTTTGTTGATAACACCTAGATTTATTTGTTAGTCTATATGTTGATGATATACTAATAACGGGCAGCAACAAAAACCTCTTGACCTCCATAACACACATACTTGTTGACTTCTTCAAAATTAAAGATATTGGATCTCCAAACTTCTTTTTGGGAATATAGACAATTCATAGTGAGGGGATAACGATCGGGAATATCCAACACAAAATACTCAAAAGATCGGGAATGGAACACTACAAACCAATCTCAACTCCAATTCCAGTCAATAAAAAAACTAAGTGCAACAACCTCATCTCACCCATATGAATATCCAACACAATGTCGCAATCTAGATGAAGCACTTCAATATCTAACAATTGCTTGTCCAGATAAACACTAAACACTAGGTTACTCTAAAGCCTGTTCTAAGGTATGTCAAAGATACTATAAATTGTTGTCTACAATTTATAAATTTAATATCTTAGGGCGTTTCGTGAGTAAAAGATACTGGCTAAGCTAGATCCTCATGTATGGGCTCAGACGGTCGCCCAACCCGCCCTTACTTAGGACCGACCCTAATGATTTGTAAAAATCCACCTACTCATTCAAGGCTTTATATAAGATATGAAGGATTAAATTGCATTTATCATGACATTTAAATTGGTTTAAAGCCAATTTGTAACCTTCATAATAGACAAACATTAATATGAAAATTAATTCTAAAATTAAAATAATATTATATCTCGGTCAAATGTGGCTTAAAATATTTTCGAAAACTAGGCATAACCTAACATGAACAACATTCGTTCCTGAGTCAAGCCTTTTTCAAGTTCATTTTGAGATTTGATTTGTACCCATGCGCGCGTGAGAGAGCCTCTACGTTATAGAATTCAACTTCACTCTAAAAGGGTCATTTATATTGAAATTGTACTATGGGTCTTGAATGCAAGTTAAAGCCTATAGTTCTACATGTTTTAATAAAAACAAATTAACAAACCATTAATTAAAGTTGATTTTCAAAAGAATAAAAACAAATTAAAGGGAGAAAGCATAACCAGGAACACATCAATTGTTAACGCAGTTCGGAGCTAAACTCCTATATCTACGGGGCAACTCAAGTCAACCCAATCCACTAGATGTTCACCAAGATTACAAGGGGTTTTGATTACAAAGGCCCTAGCCACGCACATAAACCAACATCAATCTTCGCAACATCTGTTTCGAAGAGTTATGTACATACCAATGTTCTTTAGGCCGGCTTCAACACTACTGAACTAGCTTCAAACAGACTGATGACTTGACGGGATCATCATTTTAATACCACAAAATATACTTGATAAACTTATTAATAGAGAAAATAATTCTTAGAATAATGCTAATGACATTTAGAGACTGTCCCATCCGCTACTGTTGTACAACAGTAGCGAAAAGTCTTTTACAACAGTAGCGGATGTGCAGTTTTGTACTAGTGGTAATTGGAAATGATAGTGAATCCACCTTTAATTTCTATAATCACTTTCAGGTAACCATCTTTCCCTAAAGACTGCTGACCACATTTACTGATAAATGACATCCACTTAAATTTAAATCAGGCTGAAAACTAGTTCTTCACAACTGAAAACTGTTAGAGGAATACATTGAGCGAAAATATTCTAGGATAAACTGCTGAGATAAATTCAGATAGGGGTACGGTCCAAAATTACACCTACTTAAATTCTAACCTTTGTCAAATAAATTAGCCAATTATAATAAGGTAAAATGTGTATCATTATATATATATATATATATATATATATATATATATATATATATATATATATATATATATATATATATATATATAGTGGTGCAAATCACCTTCTTTTTCCAATGTGGGACAAGTGCTTCTTCCAAGCCTATCCACTTTCATTTTTCAACTCAAATGGGTCTACTTTGAGAATCAATTTCTCATTCACTCATTATTTGTTTTGAGCTTATAATATATCGATCTCTTCGTCTCACAACGAATAACCCGAATTCACTTTGACCTGACCCAAATCGGAAGTGGAGCCTACATATATTTGTACCACAAAATAGTCACTTACAATGTCATTTTTGCTAAAAAATTTTTCAGCATTTCATGCCGGAACGAAACATGTAGAAACAGACTACCATTTTGTTTTGACAAAGTAGAATAAAAAGAACTACAAGTAAATTACATATCTAGAAAAGATCAACTGACAGACATCTTAGCCAAACCACTCACTACAACCAGATTCAACGTTATAAGAGACTAGCTTAATGTTCTATCCAGAAAACCTTAAGCTTGAGGCAGTATATTAGACTATTAGGACTCTGTATTCTAATTACCCTATAATTTTTTCTCCCTCTCACTGTATTATTGTAAATTTATATTTTATTATTCGATTAGGACTAATGCTTGTACTAAATACATATCTTCATGTATTTTGTAAATTTTATTTATTAAATTAAAGTTTTTCCCATAACTATTATTGTCACCAAAACTATTAAAAAAAATAGGATTCAATTCATATCTAATAAGAATTGAAAAATATTTCTGGTTAAACATGAACCTTAAAAATGATATTGGCCTGTATGGTAAATGGCTGTTAGCTTATTGGGTTAAAAGGTATGATTAGTTGATAACATTAGCTAATGGTAGAAAGATAGTTGGTAAATTAAATGTTAGCTGATAGCTGTTTAATTTGGTATAATTTATTCTTTTTTTCAAAAAGCTAATTGAAAAAGTTGCTTTGAGTAGCATTTTAGAATTACAGAAAACTTATTAATCAAACACTTATATTAATTTTTTAACCAAATGAAACAACTAATAGTAGTCAAATAAGTCAAAATTCCCTAATAGGCTAATTATTTACCAAACAGGGTCATTAGCAATTACGGCAACAGCCTATTGGCCTGAAAACCGCAAATAGGATCGGAACTGGAGAACTGATAATTAAATTATCTTATTTTATGTGGTTTGACCCTCACAAAACTGATAATAGTTTTCCAGTTTCCGGCAACATATATAGTGTATTAAATTAAATATTGTATAATTCTAAGCATGCAATGACCACATAGACTGATCAAACACAATTATGGCCAGTCACATAGATTTGCATAGGGAAGAGACAATTCTATTGGCAATGCTCAAGGGACCCATAGTTTGATCAGTGCACTGTATTAAGGTTCTTATAAACAAAAATCAATCTATGGCCATTGCCAATAGAATTGTCAGTTCCCTCTTCATATCTTTCTCACAGCAGGCCAGATTCAAATGTGATACAGACTAATATATATAGACAGGGATTGTAGTTATATTGATATAATAAGCAAAGGAACAGAGATTGCTTGATCAAATAAACAAAAGTAAATTGTCATTTTGGTCCACTGACTATAAGGGTCCTATTAATTGTCATCCACGACTTTCAAAAGTGTTAATTGAATACCTTGGCTATTCAATTTTTATCAATTTTGATCACTCTCACCAAATTGGCGGCCAAATTTCTCCTAATCGGGTCTGATTTTGGCTAAATCAGACACAATTAAAAAGACAAATTTTCCCCTCAGATTAAGCATTAATTGGATAGTTAAGTTTTTCCGGCGAAATTTGACCGCCAATTTGGCCGAAGTGACCAAAATTGATAAAAATTGAATAGTCAAGGTATTCAATTAACACTTTTGAAAGTCGTGGACCGCAGTTAACAGGAGCCCTATAGTCAGTGGACCAAAGTGACAATTTACTCAATAAACAATATAATAATGTCTACAAACCAGTCCTCAAATGCTTCTATCATGAAAAGGTATGATTTCATAAATTTAGTTTGAGATAGCATGGAATGTTTTATAAGATTATGTGATTTAATTTGAGCTGTATGAAATTGATGAAACTAAGTCAACCAGGTACTGTTTATAACTTTACATACATGTGTAAGAAGAATATATAGCAAATGATATTCAATTAATAAGATGCGGAAACTAATCCAAGGAAAATACGGGACTTTTTGGGTTAACCTAATTAGCATAATTCCACTATATATTTGCGGTGTTTGACAATTAACTAATAGTTGATATCTGAACTCAAAAAAAAAAAAAAAAAACTAATAGTTGATATCTGATAACTGATGGTGCTAGGTATTTTGATTATGTAGTATTAAATGTTTGTAGAAACGTGTTCGGTAATTAATTGTTTAAGTTTATAGCTGATAATATGTAAAAAAGACTTATAAAGGTACCTTGTATTTTAATTCAAATGAGTTTATTGTCAAATTGTAATTATAAAAGTGAGTTCAGACTATAATATTTTGTTAAATTTTTGGTGGGGGAGTTACAGTTGGTGGAGTGATTATTTTTAAACTTGTATGTCTGCTAGTGCCTACTGAACTAGTAAACTAAGTCCGTGCGGGAATTTAGCTCGCTTGTGGAGATGAGATTGGTACACTTTCTCCTTGGTTGTGGAGCCAATGTACGTAGTATTCAAGAAATGACATTAATTAAAGGTTAATGATTATTCATGGAGAATGGTAACTATATGTTTCTGGTTGGACAATGAAGAGTTGGAATTTTTACAATAAAATAATTGTAATAAAATGAAAATATTGAGGATTTATATATGGTGAAAAAGATTGGTGATATAATGGTAAATTGAGTAATATTTCTAGAATTACTTTGATCGAAATTTTGATCTTTTGTTTTTAGTATTTCTGAGTCTGTTACAATTTAATTAATATCTGTTCAGAAATATTTTGTCCACCTATTTAAGCAAATGTATCAACTATTGTGATGCCGAGCTGAGTAGTCTATTTATTTTCCAATTAAGTAAATATTTATCCTATTATGAATAATAAAAATTAAAAAAAAAATCTGATCTCAATAAAAAAGTACTCTAGACATGGAATTTATTATTGTTTATGTTTGATGAATAACAATATATTGGCAGGCTAGAAGGTAAAGTGGCCTTGATAACGGGTGGCGCCAGCGGGATTGGCGAGTGCACGGCGAGGCTATTCGTTAAGCACGGCGCAAAAGTGATCATCGCCGACATCCAGGACGAGTTAGGCCAATCCATCTGCGATGAAATACGCGACGCAAACGCCCTGTGCTACGTCCATTGCGACGTCAAACTCGAGGCGGACGTTGAAAACGCCGTCAACTTTGCCGTGGCCAAGCACGGCAAGCTGGACATCATGTTCAGCAACGCCGGCACCGGCGGAAGGATAGACGCCGCCATCCAAGAAACCGACTACGACAACTTTCGTCACGTGTTCGACGTCAACGTCTTCGGCTCGCTCGCGTGCGCGAAGCACGCCGCGAGAGTGATGATCCCAGCCAAAAAGGGCAGCATGATATTCACGGCTAGCACGGCGGCGGTGACGAACGGGGATACGCCGTACTCGTACTTGGCGTCGAAGCACACGGTGGTGGGGCTGGCGAAGAACTTGGGGGTGGAGATGGGGAAGCATGGGATCAGAGCCAACTGTATCTCGCCGTTTGGGGTGGCGACGCCGATGCTGATGAGTGGGCTTGGGGTGAAGGTTGAAGAGTTTGTGTGTGAAATAGCCAACTTGAAAGGAGTGGTGTTGGAGGCGGAGAATGTGGCAGAGGCGGCAATGTTTTTGGGGAGTGATGAGTCAAAATATATAAGTGGAATTAATCTTGTGATTGATGGTGGATATAGCACTACCAATGTTGCTCCAAGGGAAGCATTAAACAAATTGTTCTCATTTTTATTTAACTTTCAATATATGATGGGGTTTAATTTGTTTAAACAAATTGTTCTCATTTTTATTTAACTTTCAATATATGATGGGGTTTAATTTGTTGTTAACAAGTTTCTATGTAGTTTATTGCATTATACTGTAACATTTTCTATCTTCAATATGGGACACTATGGCTAGAGGTTAGTACAGTTATATGGTTATATTCTTACATTTGAACAACGTCTCCACTGAGACTCGAACCCACCACCTCCCGTATACAAGAAGGGTTTGATGCCACTGGACCACAAGGCCCTTGGCTGCAATATGGTGTATGAATGCATATAAATGTATAATTTCGTGTATATATAAACTGTGTTTTTTTTTTACTCTGAGCAATTGAGAAATATATACAAATACACTGTATCTTCCGCATATATTTGTATATATATATACTGTTTTTCTGTAAAAAAAAAAAAAAAAAAAGGGAAAAGGGGATTCTGACCGGCGACGGTGAAGGTTTGACGGCCGCTGGTGCGCCCCCGTTTCCTTTTACCGGCGAACTCGACCGCCATTGGCCGGCGGTCGGCCGGTGCTTTTCTTTTCCGGTCACCTCTATGGCGGCGGCGGAACAAAACTAAAAAAAAAAAAAAAAAACCTGGGCGAATCAGTGTTTCGTGGCGGTGGCGTCGTTTCCCGGCGAGAGGCGGTGGCTCTTGACGCTGTCTCTCTCTGCTTGACAGACGCAGGATGCGTCGCGGCGGAAGGTTGACGGCGGCCAAGGGGGCGGTGGCGAGATCGGGATTCCCTCCCTGCCTCGATCGCTGCTATCTCTCTCCCTCTCTGCTTAGCTCCGATCTACTGATGTAACTGAGGAGACGGCGTGGGGACGGCGGTTTTGGGTCGCCGATGAAGGCGGCGAACGGTGGTTCTCCGGCGTTTCTCGCATCTGGGTGCCATCCGATCGTCTCTCCTTCTCCTTCGTGTGTAGTCTGATCTAGCACTAGGTTTTGTTTTTGTTAATTTCACTGCTAAGGGAGTTGGGCCGGGTCTAGTCCAATGGACCTGACCCATTTTATTGATAATAATAATCTTTTGGGTCTTTAGTCCATTTGATGTTATAAATTTCAATCCAGTATACTCTGTTTTTATTTTGGGCCTACTATTTGCATTGTTTATTATTTTATTCAAATTGCAATTTGGTAAAGACTTGAAAATTATATAGTTTTTTAAAGATATTTTCATTCAAATTGCAAATTGAATTTAAATTTTATATGTTCATATTTGTTAAATTGCTATATTGTTTTGTGCAATTTCTTTTATAATATGAACTTTATGTTATTGTAATATGCGTTTTATGTCCAATTAGCATAATATTTAATTTTTTTATTATGCAATTTATATTATGCCTTAGAAAAGCATATTTAGGAATTAGTGAAATTCCTTAAGGTTATTGGACTTTAGCATATTACATTGTACATATAGTTTAATACAACTACAGTAGTGCCTGAAGGTAGTACGTTAAGTTCAAAGTTCACCTATCCTTAAAGTCTTTTTCTAAACCGTGAACATCGTTAACACCTTCAGAACAATTTTGCTATAATGTGAAATTGCATGACCCGGGGAAAGTTTCTTGGGAAGCAAACTTGAAAAATTAGCCAATGTGCTACAAGTTCCCTTGAAATCCTACTCTGTCTGAGTTGGTTTTTAATGGGCCTTAGCTCAACCAACTTTCCTGGGAGTATACTTGGGAATTGCATATAATGTTAATTGCATAATTTGTTTTGCCTTTTCAAAATTATGCCGATGCGATAGTACAATTTTAGTTGATTAAGGAGTAGCCACAGCATCCTTAATTTAATTAATATTGTACATCAAGTTTTTCCGAAACCGCATAAAGTTTAAGCATCAATTGTGATTAATCATACTTAATATAATGAAATTTAGCCCACAGGCAATTTTGTTATATTTATATGATTGATCAGGTTAAAATACCAAACTATGACCATAATTTAGCCCACAGGCAATTATGTGTCGGCATATAGTTTTTGGTAGTTTTTTAACATTGAGAATAGAAATTCAACCTTGTACCCATCTCACTTCTATTCTAATTTTACAAGGTCCATTTTGCGTAAAAATTTAGCCCACAGGCAATTTTTATTGCATTCGGATTTTGGATATGCATCATTTACATTGGTAATGTATGCAATTCAGTTCTATTCATGCCTCAAAATTCTAATCCAAACCTTTACCTTTACAGCATCTCAATCCGTTACTCACACAGATTTGAACATCGAAGTTCCAGAACTTAGGGGCGACAACTATAAAATGTGGAAGGAAACTATTCTTCTTAATCTAGGGTGGAAAGACTTGGACTACGCTATTCACAATGAGCAACCGCCTGTCCCCACTAAGGAAAGTACCCAAGATGAGGTTGCGCTATATGAGCGATGGGATCGATCCAATCGGCTCAGCACAATGTACATCAAGGCGAAAATATCTAATGGGATTCGGGGTTCTGTTAGTGAAAAGCATAAGGATGTCCGAGCATTGCTCAAGGCTATTGACGATCAGTTCGTCACTTCAGAAAAGGCTTTGGCAAGCACCCTCATCATGAGATTCTCCTCTCTTCGTCTCACTTCCGTTAGAGGTGTACAGTGCGTGAGCATATCATGGAATTGCGTGACATTGTAGCTCAACTTAAGACTCTTGGGGTAGATATGTCGGATGACTTTCTCGTTTATTATGTTTTGTACACCCTACCATCATCATACGGACCTTTTAAAATCTCTTACAACACACATAAGGAAAAATGGTCTATAAATGATTTAATGACCATGTGTGTTCAAGAAGAAGGTAGATTGGTGATGGAAATGGGTGAAAGTGCCATGCTGGCTACGGCACGTGAGAAGTCTAAATCTGGAAAATCTCGAGGTTCCACTTCAAAGGCTAAGGGGAAAGGAAACATTCCACCTCAAGCTGACATAAAGAAGGTGCATAAGTGTTTCTTCTGTAAAAAGAAGGGACACATGAAGAAAGACTGCATCAAGTATAAGAAGTGGGTCGAGAAGAAAGGTAATCTATCCTCATTCGTTTGTTATGAATCTAATATGTCTGAAGTTAACGCTAATACTTGGTGGATTGATTCTGGTTCAACAATCCACATTGCAAACTCTTTACAGGGAATGCAAAATCTGAGGAAGCCGGTGGGAAATGAACGGACCATCTTATCAGGAAACAAGATGGGATCACAAGTGGAAGCTATTGGAACATGCAAACTTGTTTTAAGTAGTGGCTTTGTTTTGTTTTTGGAAAAGACATTTTATGTACCAAGTTTCTCCCAAAACTTGGTTTCAGTTTCGAGACTTGTACCAATGGGGTTTTCCTTTAATTTTCAAGACAAGCGTTTTGATATTTTTAATAAATCAACTTGTGTTGGATATGGTACATTGTCTGATGGTCTTTATCGTTTACATTTACAAAACAATACCACTTATAGTTCATTGCATGTTCATTCCGGTTCCAAAAGATCAAGTAATAGTGAGAACTCTTCCATGTTATGGCATCGGAGATTAGGTCATATCTCCCTTGAACGTATAAAGAGATTAGTAAATGATGGGGTACTTAGTACTCGATTATACTGATTCCGAGAGTTGTATAGACTGCATTAAGGGAAAGCAGACTAACAAGTCTAAGAAAGGTGCCAAAAGGAGTTCAAGCATATTAGAAATCATACACACTGACATTTGCTGTCCAGATATGGATATGCCAGGTCAGAAGTATTTCATCACCTTTATTGATGATTACTCGAGATTTACTTATGTGTATTTGATTCATAATAATAATGAAGTATTGGATGCCTTCAAGTCTTTTAAGGCTGAAGTTGAGAACCAATGTGGGAAACAAATACAGATAGTAAGATCCGACAGGGGTGGTGAATACTATGGTAGGTACACTGAAAGTGGACAAGCACCTGGTCCATTTGCTAAGTTTCTTCAAGAACATGGGATTGTTGCCCAATATACCATGCCTGGTTCTCCGGACCAAAATGGTGTTGCTGAAAGAAGAAACAGAACGCTTATTGACATGGTGCGGAGTATGCTTAGCAACTCCAAACTTCCTAAGTTTTTGTGGGCCGACGCGCTTAAGACGACAACGTACATATTAAACCGTGTTCCAACTAAGGCTGTCCCAAAGACACCATTTGAGTTATTTAAAGGTTGGAAACCGAGTTTGCAACATATGCGTGTTTGGGGATGCCTGTCTGAGGTAAGGATATATAACCCACAAGAAAAGAAGTTAGACCCAAGGACTATTAGTGGTTTCTTTATTGGATACGCACAGTCCTCCAAAGGGTATAGGTTTTATTGTCCATCTCATTCGACTAGAATCGTGGAATCAAGAAATGCTAAGTTTCTTGAAAATGACATGATTAGTGGGAGGGATAGATTCAGTGATTTGATTTCTAATCATGATCATACTGAATCATGTCCTTCTACGTCATCATATAGGTTGATAATAGATTCAAGCACCCCTCAAGATGAAACGGGTATTGAACAACCTATTGAAGAAATTCCACGAGATGCTGATAATATCTCAACCGATCAACCAATTCAGGAAATTCCTGAAGCGGTAGTTGAACCGCTAACTTCTCAAGGAGATGGTAGTTCAACTTTGAGGCGATCTGTTCGCGATAAAAGATCTGCAATTTCTTAGTGATTACATAGTGTATCTACAAGAGTCTGATGTTGGAGCTGAAAATGATCCAGAAACGTTTTCAAAGCCATAAATTGTAAAGAGTCTGATTTATGGTTTGAAGCCATGAAAGAAGAAATGAATTCTATGCGGAGCAATGAGGTTTGGGACCTTGTTGAGTTGCCTAATGGGGCCAAGGCCATTGGCTGTAAATGGGTCTATAAGACTAAAAAGGACTCATTAGGCAACATCGAGCGATACAAGGCTAGGCTCGTTGCTAAAGGATTCAATCAAAAAGAAGGAATCGATTACACGGAGACCTTTTCTCCTGTATCAAAGAAAGATTCACTTCGCATAATCTTGGCTTTGGTTGCACATTTCAATCTTGAATTGCAACAAATGGATGTGAAAACGACATTCCTTAATGGTGATCTAGAAGAGGTGGTTTATATGAAACAACCTGAAGGATTCTCTTCTAGTGAAGACAATCATTTGGTTTGCAAGCTCAAAAAGTCCATTTATGGATTAAAACAAGCCTCCCGCCAATGGTATATCAAGTTTGACGGAGTCATTTCATCATATGGTTTTGTTGAAAGTATTCTAGACCAATGTATATACCAGAAGACAAGTGGGAGTAAAATTTGTTTTCTTGTTTTATATGTGGATGATATTTTGCTTGCATCAAATGATAAAGGAATGCTGCACGAGGTTAAACAATTCCTTTCTAAAAACTTTGATATGAAAGATATGGGTGAGGCATCTTATGTCATTGGCATAAAGATCCATAGGGATAGATCCCGGGGCATTCTGGGACTATCGCAGGAAACCTATATCAACAAAGTCTTAGAAAGATTTCGGATGAAGGATTGTTCACCTAGTCCAGCTCCTATCGTGAGAGGTGATAAATTCAGTTTGGACCAGTGTCCAAAGAATGATTTTGAAAGAGAATCCATGAAGAATATTCCCTATGCTTCGGTTGTCGGTCGTTGTCTCGGGTATGTTCAAGTCTGTACTAGGCCGGACATCGCCTTTGCTGTTGGAATGCTGGGACGATATCAAAGTGATCCGGGTTTAGACCACTGGAGAGCTGCAAAGAAGGTTTTGAGGTATCTCAAAGGTACCAAGGATTATAAGCTTGTGTTCAGGAAGATGAACACTTTGGACATTGTTGGGTACTCTGACTCGGACTTTGCCGGTTGCGTTGATTCTCGGAAATCAACTTCGGGAAACATTTTCATTATGGCCGGTGGAGCTATTTCATGGAGAAGTGTTAAACAAACTCTTGTCACCACTTCAACCATGGAAGCCGAGTTCGTTTCTTGTTTTGAGGCTACATCTCAAGGTGTATGGCTTAAGAATTTCATTTCAGGGCTTAGAATTATGGATTCTATTTCTAAGCCGTTAAAGGTTTATTGTGACAACTCAGCTGAGGTTTTCCTGGCTAAGAACAATAAGAGTGGGAGTCGAAGCAAGCATATCGACACCAAGTACTTAGCCATAAGGGAACGTGTTAAAGATAAGAAAGTGATCATTGAGCACATAAGCACTGAGTTGATGATTGTTGATCCCCTAACTAAAGGCATGCCACCATTCAAGTTTAGGGATCTTGTTGAGAAAATGGGACTTGCGCCCATGTTGTAAAATTTGTATACATACAGTTATTGTTATATGAAATTCTTAAAGCATTCAGATATTTTCTCGTTAATGTATTGTGCACATATTTTGTTGAGAAAATATATTTGGACCTGGAATAAACATAAGGTTTATCCATTAAGTTTTGTTTACCACGAAAATGCTTAGAGAACAAGTTACATTGTGATTATAGTAGATGCTACTCACATTAAGAGGACGTATCTCTATGGTTCATGTTTTTTGTTTTCTTTGAATTTGTAATTGCAACAAGTGGGAGAATGTAACATTTTCTATCTTCAATATGCATGGTGCAATTATGGTCTTCAATGGCCATAATGTGGTATAATTTAATCTAAGGATGTAACGGTTATTGTTACAACCGTTACAAATGCCTATATTGATGGTTCAATAGGCTATATAAGCATATGGTCCCCCACTGCTCAGGTTACTACTTTTTACACCATCTATACTAAGTCCTGAGAGCAAGTGGGAGACATA
>CP025659.1:2172027-2194905 GCA_003576665.1 Ipomoea trifida | reverse complement strand
TTATGACTATTGTAGTAATTGAGATTGATGGAATTGGGTGTGTGCATATGGTTTGAGTATTGCGTGCCATTGTTGGATGTGTTGTGTGCCACACGAGAGTTTTTTTAACGGTGGTAGCCTGCTCCAAAATGATGTGTTTTGTTGTATTAATATTAGAGAAAAACGTGTGTCATGTTCGGTGTTTTAAAACAAATTTAAAACTTAATAATTTGTTCAAAATTGAATAATAATTTTAATATTGACTTTAGGCGAATTCAATTGTATGAATTTAGAAGAAGTCCAAATATGATCAAGATTAAAAGAAAAAAAAAACTTAAGAGAGCCCAAATCCAAACAGGCCTAGAATAATTTCTTTTAATAAAAGGCCCAGGTCTGGCCGAAATGGGCCAAACCCGACCCAAACCTCAATGCTTCATCATCTTCTTCATTTAGCCCTAATAGCAGTCATGGATGGACAAGTAGCAGCTCAGCGAGGGAGAACCATGGTCACCGGCATCAACTGAAGGGAGGGAAGACAACAACGACGTCGCAAGAAAACCAGCTCCGCCGCCGCCTAGTCTCGATGTAATGCCAGCGCCACCTCTCGCCGCCTTCCGTCAATAGCTGCACCACGAACTAACCACCGGCACCATGCATGCAACTGGAGCCACTGCGCAAACTAGCTTGGTCCCAGCGTCTCAATTGTCTCAAACTGCCAGCGAACGAAAAAAAAAAAAAACCGGCGAGAAGGCAGTGCGAAATCGATGTAGCGGTAGGCAGTAGCGAGAATCGGTTATCTTTAATCCAATTAAACTTATTTTTATTTCTTAATGTGGAATAGACAAAATTTCCAACAGCCCAAGAAAATTAATTGCAAAGAATATTCAAATATGTATCTCAATTATACAATGTATTCAACATATTCAAATATTATATATGCAATTAAAAGAACCAGACAAAGTTTATACAAGCTCTGATACCAAATGTTAGATTAATTATATCACATGGTAACATAATAAGGACCGTACTAACCTTATACAATGTATTCAACATATTCAAATATTATATATGCAATTAAAAGAACCAGACAAAGTTTATACAAGCTCTGATACCAAATGTTAGATTAATTATATCACATGGTAACATAATATGCCATAATAAGGACCGTACTAACCTTCAGCCATAGCTCTGAATCAACGAAGGTTGAGTGTTCTGTATTGCTGCAAAGTTTAGGTAAGTATTTTTGTCTCTCACTTCTACTCAGCTCTCTCTAGATTGTGTATGAGGAATGTAATGTGAGTAGTGAGAGGACTTGTGTCCTAACCGTTGGCTATCATTGTGCTTGTTGTATATCATTAGGTCTCCTAAACCCTAACCATACTCCTAATCATAACCAAAGTCTAGCTATTTGGTTTATTAGTGTTGCACCACATATTAAATACTTAGTATTATCATAACTTATCTTATAATAATAATAATAGGAAAACGTTACAACTCATACTCTAACAATTTGTGCTGTAATTGTCACTAATGTCCTTAATTATGTAAGGTAGGTTAAAGATCCTGATACGAAAATGATGACAATATTTGAGAAAGAAACGGTTACCAACCAAGTTATGAATGTAAGTTTTCCCATCCCTACTTTCTTTCTTTGTTTTTCAATGTTTGTTTAATACACACCTAAAGGGCAGTACTTATACTGTGTACCATGGTCCACAATGGGTCATGGTTAATACTGCAGTTGTGTTGAAAGGATATTGTAGATGTGTTGAAAGGATACTGCAATTGTGTTGAAAAAGAACTGCAGTTGTGCGGAACAGAGGCCGTGTCATTCATCTGGAACTGCAGTTGTGTTGAACGGATACTGCAGTTGTATTGAAAAGATACTGCAGATGTGTTCAACGGATACTGCAGTTGTGTGGAACGGATGAACGGCCTCTGTTCCGTGCAACTGCAGTTTCCTTTCAACACAACTGCAGTATCTTTTCAACACATACAATTGTAGTATCCGTTCAACACAACTGCAGTATCAGTTATGATCATAGTCCACGATATAATTTGCATTGAAGGATTGGGACTTGAGAATTAAAATTGACTACTTTCATATTAATTCTACGTGTGTTTTCTCTTTCATTTCGAGATAGCTTGATCAATTCAAAATCAACGCTTTATTTTCTTTTTAATTTTTTTTATCTTAATTATATATCATTTACCTTCTCTCATTCACACATATATAGGCACGTGTGTGAATGTAACAAACTGCACACACACTTTAAATATTGCCATGGATGCTGAAAAGAAAAGGGTAGCAATGAAAAAAATGTCTAGCTATGCATGCTGCAACTTTGTTCCTTAGTTACCATAATTATCAATGTAAGTGGAAGATTGACTCCTGTGCATAAGTCAATGAGAAAGATGATGGAATAAGAAGCATTAAGCACATACCAAAATCAGAAGAGAAGAAGCAGCAGTGAAGCAGCACACAAGTTTATAGAGCCTGAAGGGCTTTCTTGTAAATACATAAGCATAGGCAGTTATAACCGTTTCTCGTTTCTCATCTTTGTATATAAGCTGTTCAGTTGTATCTTTCAGTTGTAATATTCAGACTTCACATCACATACTTTTTGACTTCAATCAACACCTTTCTTTCACTTCCATTGATATGAACTAAGCTTTCCATCATGGTATCAGAGCTTCGTCGAAGCTATGTCGCAGCAGTAATCGCGGAGGACGACGAAGAATTTTCAACTGAACAGCTTATATACAAAGATGAGAAACGAGAAACGGTTATAACTTCCTATGCTTATGTATTTACAAGAAAGCCCTTCATGCTCTATAAACTTGTGTGCTGCTTCACTGCTGCTTCTTCTCTTCTGATTTTGGTAAGTGCTTAATGCTTCTTATTCCATCATTGCTCTACTCTAGGATGCATAATTGATTTCCGTCAGAGGTGGTGAGACAAGAATGAGATTCGGATTTTCAGTAATGTGTAGATAAAGTGGATCTTCGAACTCATCGGAACGTTGGACAGGATTCGAATTCTGATTTGAGAGGCCTGCTGCTGGCTGTCCAGCTGAAATTCATACTGAGCAATCCCAACCTGGAAATCATCTGCCAACTGATCACATTGATCAGTTACAACCTAGGAGGTCCACAAGAACAAGAACTATGCCTCACAGACTACAAGACTATCTATGCCACTCCACAAAGGTATGTTCTAACAACAGAACCTCACCACACTCAATTAATAAAGTCATATCCTATGATCAACTGTCCCCTAGTCATAGGATATGCACTTCTTCTATCACTTCTGTGGATGAACCTCAGTCTTATAAGGAAGCTATTAAGAGTGAGGAATGGAGACAGGCTATGCAAGCTGAAATAGAAGCATTAATTCACAATAATACATGGGTTCTGACAAACCTACCAGCAGGAAAGACCCCTATTGGCTGCAAGTGGGTATACAAAGTTAAACATAGGGCAGATGGCTCTATAGAGAGATACAAAGCTAGGTTGGTTGCCAAGGGTTATACACAACAGCTTGGTGTGGACTACATTGAGACATTCTCTCCTGTTGCTAGAATGACAACAATTAAGACTTTCTTGGCAGTGGCTATAGCAAAGGGCTGGGACATTCAGCAACTTGACATCAACAATGCCTTCCTACATGGAGATCTAGAGGAGGAAGTCTACATGGTACTACCCCCAGGTTTTCAAAAAGATAATCCTAACCAAGTTTGTAGACTAATGAGGTCCTTATATGGACTAAAACAAGCAAGTAGGCAGTGGAATGCAAAGCTAACAAAAGCATTGCAAGATAATGGCTTTCAACAGTCAGCAGCAGATCCTTCTTTGTTCACCAAACACTCTAGGAAGTCCTTTCTTGCCTTGTTAATATATGTTGATGATATTCTGGTTGCAGGCACAGACTCCAATCAAATCAAAGACCTAAAGTAGTTACTGGATAGGTCATTTAAGATCAAAGATCTTGGTAGCTTAAACTACTTCCTGGGAATTGAGACTTGCAGAAGCTCCAAGGGCATTAATATCTGCCAAAGGAAGTATACTCTTGAAATATTGAAGGAGAATGGGTTCCTAGAGGCTAAACCTACCAAAACCCCTTCTGTTCCAGGTCAGAAACTAAGCAATGAAGAAGGAAACCTTCTTGAGACACCTGAAGACTACAGGAGATTGGTTGGCAAACTTCTATACCTAACCAATACTAGACCAGACATAAGTTATGCAGTTCAGCAGCTTAGCCAATTTGTGGACAAACCAAGAGACAGTCACTTGGTTGCAACTCACAGGGTCCTAAGATATCTTAAAGGATCACCTGGTAAAGGTCTTTTCTATCCTGCCAATTCTAATATCAAGTTGCATGGCTTTTCTGACTCAGATTGGGCAAATTGTATAGAAAGCAAAAAATCCATAACTGGTTACTGTATTTACCTTGGGGAATCTTTGGTCTCTTGGAAAACAAAGAAGCAGGCAACTGTGTCTAGATCATCCTCAGAGGCAGAGTACAGGGCACTAGCATCAACCACTTGTGAAATTCAGTGGCTTTTATATCTCCTAGCAGATCTCAATGCAGCAGTGAGCAGTCCAGTAACTTTGTTTTGTGACAACAAATCTGCAATAGCAATAGGGGAAAACCATGTGTTTCATGAACGCACGAAACATATAGAAATTGATTGTCATGTTGTGAAACAGAAGGTCAATGAAGGGCTGATTAAACTTCTGAGCATAAACTCCCAGAATCAAATTGCAGATGGCTTTACTAAAAGCTTGACTAAACCTTTGTTTGATATATTTCATGCTAAGCTGGGCCTTCAAGACATTCATGCTCCAGCTTACGGGGGGATGATGGAATAAGAAGCATTAAGGACTTACCAAAATCAGAAGAGAAGAAGCAGCAGTGAAGCAGCACACAAGTTTATAGAGCCTGAAGGTCTTTCTTGTAAATACATAAGCATAGGCAGTTATAACCGTTTCTCGTTTCTCATCTTTGTATATAAGCTGTTCAGTTGTAATATTCAGACTTCACATCACATACTTTCTGACTTCAATCAACACCTTTCTTTCACTTCCATTGATATGAACAAAGCTTTCCATCAAAAGAGACACTCAATAAACTTGCTAATTGACTAATTTTAACACATTTATTAGATGGTATTTTTTTTAGTACTACTGACTCTGCTATAGCTACTTTCTTAACCAAATGAAGCACAAAGAGCCAATATCGCATCCACTAAGGGTCGAACACACCCTTCTCATGTAGGGGCAACCGGGTTTCACTAGATCACAAGGTCTTTGGCAGCTGGTGATTTTCTAATAACCCAAAGCTGGCATTTACTTCTTTTCTCAGTTTCATATTCAGGCTTCCAAAACTATGAAATTTGTTTTGCCAGTCAATTACTCCCACTTGACTTTTGTTTGCAATTGCAATTGCAATGGTAGTGCTCTCCTGTTAAGTCCTATTTTTGACAACATCCCCAGTCCTTTATATAAATTATTTTTAAATTTCTGTTTTCATTTATGCTAGAGAACTCCCCTGTGACTGCAATATTCTTGGCTACATTGCAGATCTAGAGACTTAGACGAGTAAATTTAGATTTTGCTCCATTTTTGCAACATGCTGTAATTCCTTCCATTGATATGTACTATGGCAAAGGTACACATGAAGTGCCCATTCTTGAAACAAAGATAGAGTACGTGTTGATCACTTGCACTTAATTAGCGCGAAATATATACATACATATACATACATACATACATATACATACATACATACATACATATATATATATATATATATATATATATATATATATATATATATATATATAGTCTTTTAAGATATTCTTGGAACAAAATCGTTGCAATATAGTTAAATACAAAGACATTTAAGTCTTTTTTATACAAAGTAGGTTGAATCGCTATATTTTTATGTTTACTTTTTTGAAAACATCCATAATTGCAAAAGAAAATAAATGTCTTTGTATTTAAAGATATTTAAACTGTTTTGCTGATAAATGACAAAAAAATGGTCATGCCACAATAATATTAGGACCAAAAGTAGTAAATATTCTAATAAAAAAGGACTTATTGGACTACCACCTATAAATTTAGGACAAAAAATGGAATTAACAACTTATATAAATGTTTCTCATTATTTCAGAGTAGCAGTTGGCCCGTGCGATGCACGGTATGAAAATAGATCAAGTGAAAATGAAATACTACCGAAAACGAAAAGAAGATAAAATAATATTAATAATGAAATAATTTATAAATTATTAAATATCTCTTTGTAAACTACATTAGTAGTAGAATTACAATCTTGTTTTGATTCATCACATACTAAAATCTTTAGTTCGTCTGGTTGACTAACTCTTGATGCGACAACATATAATTGGCCATGCACAAAAACTGGTTTCTTCAGTATCAAGCCAACATTGGAAAGCGTCTGCCCTTGACTCTTGTTAATAGTCATTGCATATGACAACATAAGTGGAAATTGTCTTCTGTTGAACTTGAAAGGTAATCTCGGGTCCGATGGGGTGATAGTCATTCTAACAATTAATACCTTAGTCCCAGCATTAGGACCTGCTAATATGCTTCCTTCAACAACATGATTACCTAATCTTGTTACCACCAACCTAGTTCCATTGCATAAACCAAGACTATGATCAATGTTCCTCATTAACATTACAGGAGACCCCACTTTCAAAGTCAGAGAATGATTTGGAAGGCCGGATGCTCTTATGGTATTTAGAAATTCTGGTGTATGCACATCGGCAAGAACTGAACTGGAACCATCGCCTTTACACGTTGTGTTAGAACTCAAATATGTCTTTCCTTCCCCCTGAGTTAAGTTAGACATACACTGGTTGACCTCATTGACCACCTCAAATGTTGGTGCTAGTATTGCACTGTTCTTAAAACAACTTCCATCATTGCTTGCACCAGTAAAGTTGGGGAAGGTACTTTTCACAATAGAGGAAATAGGATCACCATTTGACTTTAATAACAATTGACTGGATGGGGATATCAAAATCAGCATAACCATCAACATCTACCCCAATATTACCGTCACCTATTGAAATTAGCCAATTCGCAAATTCTTCAACTTTGTCTTGATTCAATTGAGGTTCCATTGTAGTTAATCTCAAATTTTTTGTTAAACGCATAACTCTACAATGTCTCCAAAGATATGAAGAATTAATTGTTGCAGAAACAATGTCCTGTCTTGAACCCTTTGGCACCACTAGTAATATTTGCCTAAAGTTCCCACCTATCCTAGAACCACTGTCTTTCCTCCAAAAGTCTTGTTTTGACTTTCATTGTTAACAAACCTTAACAAATCTCTCATTGTTTTATCCAACGCCTCAAAACAATGTTTGTGCATCATCGGTGCTTCATCCCAAATTATTAGTTTTGCACGAACAATGAGTTCAGTTAATTGACTGCCTTGATTTATATTGCACGTAGAATCTTCATTGTTAGAGATTGGTATTGAAAACCTTGAATGTGCAGTCCTTCCACCCGGAAGAAGTAAAGATGCTATCCCACTTGATGCCACATTGATAACAATTTTGCCTTTTGCTCTAATATAAAAAGAGAGCGCACGCCACAAAAATGTCTTTCCTGTACCACCATACCCATAAACAAAAAAAGTCCACCATTGTTGGAATCAATATCATTGATAACAACATCATATATTGCTTTTTGTTCTTCTGTAAGTCTCTCCTTAAGCTGTTGACTCTCCTCGTTTTCCCTAGCACGGTCATATGCTAACTCTTCCCACAACAACCGGTTTTCCACATGAACGTGACTTGCTTCATTAATTACCGGCATGTTTGGAAAATCTTTTCAAAGTCTTGTTATAGACTAATAAAAGCTTTGACAATTCCATTAGCGCAAAATTCATTTTCTCTTCATCAATTAGAAATATATCTGTAACAAAAGATAGGTCCATTAAATAAAATAAAAAAAAATTAGTACATAAATCTTTAATAGTTGAATAATAATACCTTGCAAGTTTAATAATCTCCTACGGGTATGTTGAGCATCATCAGCCAGATGTGCCACACCTTCTCCCATACAACTTCAGGACGTGCCATTGTATTTGACAACAACAGAGTAACAAACANCATCCCAAATTATTAGTTTTGCACGAACAATGAGTTCAGCTAATTGACTGCCTTGATTTATATTGCACGTAGAATCTTCATTGACAGAGATTGGTATTGAAAACCTTGAATGTGCAGTCCTTCCATCCGGAAGAAGTAAAGATGCTATCCCACTTGATGCCACATTGATAACAATTTTGCCTTTTGCTCTAATATAAGAAGAGAGCGCACGCCACAAAAATGTCTTTCCTGTACCACCATACCCATAAACAAAAAAAGTCCACCATTGTTGGAATCAATATCATTGATAACGGCATCATATATTGCTTTTTGTTCTTCTGTAAGTCTCTCCTTAAGCCGTTGACTCTCCTCGTTTTCCCTAGCACGGTCATATGCTAACTCTTCCCACAACAACTGGTTTTCCACATGAACGTGACTTGCTTCATTAATTACCGGCATGTTTGGAAAATCTTTCAAACTCTTGTTATAGACTAATAAAAGCTTTGACAATTCCATTAGCGCAAAATTCATTTTCTCTTCATCAATTAGAAATATATCTGTAACAAAAGATAGGTCCATTAAATAAAATAAAAAAAATTAGTACATAAATCTTTAATAGTTGAATAATAATACCTTGCAAGTTTAATAATCTCCTACGGGTATGTTGAGCATCATCAGCCAGATGTGCCCACACCTTCTCCCATACAACTTCAGGACGTGCCATTGTATTTGACAACAACAGAGTAACAAACAACTTTCTTAGTGAGTGGGGAGTTGCAAAATGGCTAGCTTCCAATATTGCATCAATATATTCAGTATCATCTTGTAATAAACCCCGCGCATAACATGCCTCCTTAAAAGTATTGTACTATACTCCATTATATGACCTTATGTCAGAAAAGGTTGTTGGGCCCCTCACTATGTTCAACAAACATCGGAGATAATATAATTCCCCAGTACCCGGTGGAACATAAAAGATACGGCCAATAGAAAAACCTCTTTTACGTGGATGCCATTGACGAATATTTTTCTTCCACACAAATTTATTGGGCATCTCAATATAGGTTAGCAATTTAGCTTCTTGGAAAGTTTTGTTTGCCTCAAACCATTGTGTGAACATGCTTTGCCCCAAAGTTTCTTTGTTCAATACTGTCTCAACATCCTCATCATCCTGAAAGAAGACTGTTTGGCTATCTGGTAAATGGAAACTAAGCCTCTCAACTGGCGGGTTTCTACATTGAATCTCAAAACTTAGTAGACGCCAAGTAGCCTCAGATGCAGAAACGTATCTACAATCATAGTATATGTTGATCTCTTCGACTAATTGTACACCATCTGCATTTGATGTTGTTTTATAAAATTCAGCAGTAACGCGATCATTTCCCTTGTTCACGTACTTGAATAGGTACTTGATAGATCTAGATTGATTGCACCACTCCACATTCATATGTGCCTTGTATCTCAAAAGCAAGTATTTGTTATGGGGTACCACATATCTGTTGTCCAAATGAATACCATTCTTGGTAATTGTTTTCCCATCATCCCGTCTTCTATATATTGGGTAACCATCTGCATCAAAATTTGAGTTTTCAACAAATTTCTTTGGAAAATGTTTAGAACACCGTCCATTTACCATGCATGGAGATGTCTTTCTAGCAACACCACAAGGACCATGTAACATAAACTCCCCGACTGCTTGATGGTACTCAGGATCTAATTCTTTACTCGGGATTTCAGCGGAGATTATTGAGTCCACTGTAGTTTGACATGGAATACTTGTGTTCAAACCAAGAAAAAGAAGTATATGAGCATGAGGTAATCCCCGTTTCTGAAATTCAATTGTGTAGATCACTGTCATAACAAAAAAAAAATAACTGTAAATTAAGAGGTTAGTACAATAATTTTTAACATTAAAAAATTGAATTGTAATTTTTTCTTACATGCTTTTACCGGACCAAATAATTGCCTTGCCTTGAATTCCTTAATTAATGAATCAAGCTTCATTTTGAAAATTCGGGAAACAATATCTGGTCTATCATCGGCTCTCAAACCTCTTAGTTGAACATATCGCTGGATTTCCGGCCACTTTGGGTTACATGTGAATGTAATGAATAAGCTTGGATACCCTATCCAACGACATATAGCCATAGCATCTTGATAATTCTGTATCATATATCTTGCACCACCCGTAAAACTTGATGGTAAAATAACTCTCTTACCTTGCGTTGAAGGGTCTATATCTCTTCTGAACAATGCATCAGACAAACCTTTGTACACTTCACAACTCAATGCCTTTTGATTGTTATGGATGAATAGTAGACGACCTGCTTCCACCATTGTGTACCCATCAACTAAAAATTGTTGTAACAATCTCCTTGCATGCAATAAGGTTGAAAGTTGACTTCGCCTTTCATGTATTTTAAAAGCAAAATACTCTCTTGGGGATATACGTTGCCTGCTACCACCCACTTCGTGAGTATTTGTACAAAATTGTATATCATCCCTATATCCATCTTCTCCAAAAGGAAACAGTAAAGGGTACTACAATGGTAAGTACGCAGGGTTGAGCTCATTAATCCTCTTAAGCAACCCTGACTTACACTCAACTATAATGTCTCGCATACCCATGTCCGGGTCTAAATCACCAACAATCAATGCAGCAACCTCGGAGACTGTAGGTAGATTATATGTCCTTGCATCTTTGGACCTCTTTCCTATTAATCTCATCCTTATTTCAGTTCTAGGATTTTTTTGAATCTCACTTCTGGCCATTCGAAACGACTTAACCAAAACATTATGCTCATCTAAAGCTGCCTTTATATCATTAACAACCTCCATCTCTATTGATGAACTAACAATGTCATTCCTAAATAATTAAAAAGAGAAGTATATTGTTATATATTACAAAAAGTATATTAACTAACAATAAATAGAAAAGCATGAATATTACCTTATTGATGTAAGACGATTGTTAACTTCATTTTCCGTGTCATGGATATACAATTGTGCAAACTTTGGTGTAGCACCATCCACAGGTTGCAAGCTTCCAATTAAGTGAAAGTTTTGGCCGTTGAGACGATAAACAGGTGGACCACCACCTTGATTTACTGTTCTATCAACTCTTCCACCCATTGATATAAAACAAAACATATTGTTATATGAGTGAATATTTTGCAAGAAGTGATCTCTTTTCTCACCGACCTTAAAAAAAAGATCCAAAATTTGTTGTATATATATATATATATTATATAAGGTTCAGGTGCTGTTAAAGTTTCCCGTGCAGTTGTGTGGTGATCAATGCTCTTTAAAAATAATTCTAAACTGATACATCTTATACTTGTAATGTACGCACCTTAAGTTGGATTATAATAAATATGATTTGTAGAGAAAATCTTATAAAGAATATTGGTTGTGTTTTGGAACTGCAAAAAAATAAAATAAAACAAAAAATAAAAGGAAAACCATGCACATTAAGAAGGAAAAGAATGCACCTTAAGAAGGACAATCACGCACCTTAAGCTTCAGGTTGACGCATCTTAAGTTTCAAAAACTACTCACCTTAAGCAAAAAAACCACGCACCTTAAGCAAAACAATCAGGCACCTTAAGCACAAAAACCACGCACCAAGTACAAAACCACACACCTTTAAGTTTTAAGAACCACTCACCTTAAGCACACAACCCATGTACCGTAAGTACAAAATCACACGCACCTTAAGTACAAAAACCACACACCTTAAGCACAAAACCATGCACCTTAAGAAGGAAAATCACTGCAAGCACCTTAAATTTGATCTAGATGCAAAAATTAACAAATTGCCACAATGTTTTTTTTTTTTTTTAATTTTGGTAATCCTTGACCTTAATTTAAGCAAGATCAATAGCTCATATTTAACCGCACAATCGCATGGGGGACACCCAACCGCACGAGAACTGAATTAAACAAGCCTTAAACAAGGTGGGTCCTTCCACCTTGGGGTCGAACACCTTAGTTGAGGATCATAGCTTCCGCTTGAACCAGTTTCGAGATGCCAAGATCATCCATATCTTTCGAGAGGGCAACTAGTGTGCAGACTTCCTGGCTAATCTGGGTCAACTCTCCCCACAAGGCGTGACTATTCCGGATCATCCCCTGGACGACTTGATTGTCCTTCTCCAACGCGATGTGACAAGTGTAGCTACTTGTAGGCGTTGCTAATCTTTGGGACCTTAGGTCCCTCCATTCTACCAAAAAAAAATTACGTGAAGTGCTTAAAAGTTATAAATTAGCTTTTGGAAAGCTAGAAGGCTAGAAGCATTCAAAATAGTGCTTAATCAAGCACTTTCGTGCTTTAATTTGAAAGGTTTTAAGCTTAAGTTGTTAGCTAGCTAACCAATTATTTAGCACTTAATTACGTGATGTGCTTATAAATTAACTTTTGGAAAGCTAGAAGCATTCCAAATAGTGCTTAATCAAGCACTTTCATGCTTTAATTTGAAAGGTTTTAAGCTTAATTTGTTAAGCTAATTAAAGCTTTGAAAGCTTTTGTGCCAATTATTTAGCACTTAATTGCGTGAAGTGTATGTAAATTAGCTTTTGGAAAGCTAGAAGCACCGAATGGTGCTTATAACTGGCAGCACATCGAGTGGTGCTCTGACCATTAGGTTAGTTCCAAAACGTTAATCTTTCGATTTGTACAGACTTTCGGTCACTCAAATATTTTGAAACAGGTTATTAATGGTCAATATGAATTAATTATATATTAATTTCGTAACTGTTGATATTATTTTAATAATAAATATAATCATTTCAAACATTATAATCTGATTATTAAATTAGATTTATGTGTCATTCATTTGTGCTATTTAATTCTAATTCCCTATATCTTTAAAAAAAAATAAAAATTCTAAACAGTTAGGTGTTGGGCAGAAATTTTTGGTGTTATTGACTTTTGAACTAATCAAAACTTTTGTTGATTTTTCTTCCTCTCTCCATGAAAATCACTTGTGTTCTTGATAATTTTGCCCACACTTTCAGTAAAATATCAAAGTGCTCGCCTTTGGTTTTAGTTCGCCGAACTTTAGGTTTGTGTGCTCAAATGAACACTAAAGTCATAATCGGTTTTATCCTTGAGACCGATGCTACAATGCTTCTAGCACTCCTGGAAGGTAGCGAATTGGTTTTAAAGAAAGTGCGAGTATCACACGACTCGAGCTGAGTTTTCTCCTTCTCTTTTTTTTTTCTTTTTTCTTTTTGGGTTAAAACCTCAGGTTTATGGAAACCCTTTCTTGTTTATTTATTTTTATATAAATAAATTATTGGTTACATACCAAGTTATTTGGTTGTGATATGATTAATTGTTTTCAAAATTAAATCCCTTTGTGCTAGTTTAGTACTAATTCTGGTGGGATTATATTTTTTCATAAAATAAACCCATATTTTCCTGTGTGTATATTATTATTTTTGGTTATGTATCAAAATTGGTTGGAATTAATTTTTTATAAATTAAATTTTATATTTTCGTGTATATATATTTTATATATTTTTTGTGTATCAACGTATTCACCACAATTAAAGTATGTGCTCCATCTAAACTAAAAGCCTAAGCTGATTTCCGAGCGCAACACGTGGAAATTCTCTTTTTGAGGGTGACGCGGAGATTCGAACCCATGATCTTTTGCATGGCTCTGATACCAAATTAAAGTATGTGCTCCGTCTAAACTAAAAGCCTAAGCTGATAGTTGGACTGCACATATTATATTTATGCTCACAACCACCAACAAACGATTGCCTGATCCTTTAGTATAATTTGCCAGCGGCTCAAATTAAAGATGTTGATTGTGTGCCAAACACCTTGTGCTCAGATGACATATAGTGACTTGCCTATTTGAAAGGTGAGATCGAGTCTCAGTGGAGGCGATATTGACTCTTTGTACTTCAACAAGTTGAGAAAGTATAGATGAACAGATAACAAAGTCAACATCTTTGATTGTGTAGCAACTACCATATGAACAAAATCCACAAGCTAGAAAACACAAAGAGAATCGAAAATCCATTTCGTCTCGCAACCAGTTGTCCAGTTTTACTACTTTCACGTTCACGCAGACATGAAAGTCCATAGTCACGCACACACATAATAATATTTTAATGATTATTCTTTACATTAATAAAAATAAAAATAACAATTACTGAATATTTAATTAAACATATTATTTTTTTGAATTTTCATAAACAAGCACATTAATATTTAAAATAAATACAATAAAAAATATGTGGGTTAAAATATAAAGTTAAAAAAAAATTTCAGGTGAGGGGATGCTACAATTTGACTAACTGAGAAAGGAAGTTGGGGGTGTTTGACTGTTCATGAAACTCGATAATTTTTTTTTGGGAAAAGGGTCAAATAAGCCCTTAAACTTTAGCTCAAAAGTCAATTAGCCCCCTCAACTTTTTAAAGGTACAATTACACCCATAAACACTTCATTTTGATGCAATGAGACCCAAAAATAGGTTAATGATATGCTATCACAGGTCATTAGAAATTCGACCACCTTCCCGCACATTTTCAGGCAAAAAAAAGTGACCGGCGACCGGCGACGGTCACCGGTCACGAAGAAGGGGAACCAACCCCTTCTCGCCGGAGAAGGGGAACCACTGGTTCGCCTTCTCCGGCAAGAAGGCGAACCAGATCTGGTGGGTCGCCTTCTCCCAGCGAGAAGGCGGCTACTGGTTTGCCTTCTCACCAGAGAAGGCAAACCAGTCGCTGGGAGAAGGAGAACCAGTGGTTCCCCTTCTTCGGCGAGAAGGGGAACCACTGGTTCTCCTTCTCCGCGTGACCGGCGACCGTTCGCCGGTCGCTGGTCAATTTTTTTGGCCTGAAAATATTTTGGAAGGTGACCGGATTTTTAATGACCTGTGATAGCAGGTCATTAACCTATTTTTGGGTCTTATTGCATCAAAATGAAGTGTTTATGGGTGTAATTGTACCTTTAAAAAGTTGAGGGGGCTAATTGACTTTTGAGCTAAAGTTCGAGGGTCTATTTGAAAAAGTCAAAGTAGTTACGCAACAGCAAACGCCGCTGGCATCTACTGGAGGAGAGAAGGAAGCAGGTACGTCGCTGGGGATCCGCAACAGCTTCTCTACAGAGCCAATGGTCGTCGCCAACTGCCCTCAGCCGCGACGTCAACTAGAGCTTGAAGAACAGCGACAACCCATCGTCGGAAAAACGAAGCAGTCGCGGGAAAACAAAGCAGTCAGCTACCCTCCCCTGTTGTGTCGTTGACGAAACCATGTAGTGTCGTCGTCGCCTGAAGCTCGCCGTCGGCAACCGGCGACCAAATCCGGTGATGCTCCGTCTTCCTGGCAAGCTTAGCTCAATAGACAACGGCGACGGAGGGAAACAAGGTTTTTTTTTTAACTCGATCGCCGGAAAAGAAAAAAAATAATTTCGCGATTAAAAAAAAAATCAAATTAGAATTTCTTAATGCCAAAATTAATTCAGCAGTCCAAATATTAAACTTGAACAGTCCAAAAAATCATATACAAAACTTAATATATATGAAATTGATGTTGATTTTTAGGCAATACAATCAATCAGACAGAGATTAATAAAGGCTCTTGATACCAAATGTAAGATCATAAATATAGTCTAATCATACAGAATGAATCTACGAGAAACTTAACTCGTAGTAGCGGAAGCATAAGTCGTGTTGATCTCCAGCTATAGTTGATACCTTGTTGTGTTGTCTCTTGAACGGTAGATTTGCAGGGTGTTAGTCGTTTTGTCTCACACTTAACTCAGAACCCTAGATGGTGTACTGATATTTTTGAGTAGTATGAGTACCATAACTATAGGTCCTATATGATTGTCTGTCCTACATCCCATCAATGCAAGCTTTATATAGGCATAATGGTGCATTGGACAAAACTTAGATGTCCAATCCAACCTAGATGTTCAATCCAACCTATAACTTAAATGGTTCGCATCAAACTAAGCCATATTTAGTGAAATCATGTAATTAGTTAAGATACTTAAATGTCTTTTTCCCTAAACAACTACTGTTTAATTGTCTAATGATTTATCTAATTACTATAGTATTAAAACAATTGTTATAAAATGTATCCGTACATCGCACTGAACAATAACAGTATGTTTAATTCCTTTTCTATGGATCAATTTAATTTATAAACATCTCCATCTATTATAGTAGTGACTACACAAATTCAGTTCGGAAAATTCTTCAAAATCATTAATACAGATGATTTTAAAATGAATATTATCGCTAAATAAACCTAACTTCAATGCAGTTGGTGAAGAACCCCTAAGCCTTCTCCCAAATATTATGTAACTTTTTATTACTTAAAACGTTTTATTAAATGGCAAAACATAACTTAGAAATGTCAAGAACTAGGACTACATGCAAGCACCAAAGATGGAAAACAGAAACTACATTTCGAGAAAAACTTATCATAGAAGAGCTTTCAAACAACTGAGATTCAATCATGTAGCCGAACAACCTATAATATAATAGGGGAATGGCATAGAATCAAATTACAATCAAAATCTTATGATCACAACAGAGCCTAGTTCCCGAAGAACTTAAATTGATAGAGCTTCACAAATCAATAGACCTTTCAACATTAAAGATGGAAAAGAGTTAAATTAATAGATCTTATAGTGAGATGAACCAATAAAGCTTATTATCTGTTAGAAGCTAAGATGTGAATTTTTGGCAAACTTAACTAAAAAGCTTTAATTTGATAAAGAAGGTGGTTGGTAGAGCTTAAGGGTTTGAAAGAAAGAGGTTTCAAAAGATGTATTCATTAAACCTGGTGGATGAGTTACGTTGAGGCTAAGAGACTAGAGCATGATTATCAGCCCATGCCCGCCTCGCAGTGTGGAGCTGTGGGATTGTATCTTGGCTGTCTGACAAGCTTCCAATCTTTATCTTTTTTTTGCTGTTTGCATCAAAGTTACCAGGGGATTAATGAAGATTCTAAATTAGATTAATTATTTGCAAATCGTGTTAGAATATATATACAATCTCAAAACAATTGGAAATGGAGATTTTGAAATTAGATTTGGCAAGTTTATGAGTTTTTGTTATACACTTTTTGTGTATTTTTTGTAAAATAAAAAAATTTTTATTCACCCCTCCTAAACAATTACTTGTCACCAGAACCAATTTTTTTCAACCAACCTACCTAACTTTCTTCCCATAGATACTCTACCCATAAATATTTGTGTTTCCTTATTAAATGCATTGAGCAATATTTGTGAGGTCACCATTATTCTTGTATTTGTAGGCCATAGAAATTATTCAAAGATATCCATTCTTTTAGGATACATGCATTCCCATAAATACCCTATAACCCAATGCCAATGGTCATTATATTGCATCTCTGCAGAAAGACTACATTTTTCCATTTCCTCTTACTTTTCCTTTTTATTGCATCTGATCTGCTAATCACAATAAAAAGGAAATGGAGTTTTCTTTTCTGCAGGTCTCTATTGCCATAATTGCCTTAGTCGCCATTGCCCAGCCATCTTTTGGACATGCCGCCTGTGATTCTGATTGCATTAAAGGGTTTGTTGCTGCACATAACGCGGCCCGAGAAACGGTTGGCGCTCCACCGGTTAAGTGGAACACCACCTTAGCAGACTTCGCTGAATCCTACGCCACCAAAAGGTCTGCTGACTGTGCGGCGCAGCACTCACAAGGGCCATATGGAGAAAACATCGCAATGGCTTCTGCCGAATTGTCTCCGGCGGATTCCGTGAAGTTGTGGATGGATGAGAAGAAATACTATGACCAGGCGTCGAATTCTTGCACCGGCGGAGAGTGCCACCATTATACGCAGGTGGTTTGGCGTGACACCACGACTATTGGCTGTGCTAGGGCTACGTGCAAAACTGGTTGGATGTTTGTCACCTGCAACTATTCCCCTCCAGGCAACTATGTGGGCGAACGTCCATATTAAAAACAATTTTTTTCTTGTTGTTTAGTATGATCTTGTGAAATGCAGACAATGCATTATACAAAAAAATAATATAAATATTTAAAAACCTACAATATTAGCACTAATGTACTATCATGAAACAACTACTGTTTCATGCATGGATGTTGATTGAATTCAATTTTGAACTTTTTCTTTTAGTTTTGGCTAGCTATACTTGATTTTTTTCCATTGATATCCATTTTTTCTTTTTTGTTTTTGGTTCTGCCTTATAAGATTTCTCTGAGTGAACTCATAGGAATAAATTGATTTTGATTGACCAACACCAACCAGTTGTGAGTTCTTAACACGAAAAAATAGTGAAGAAATGAAAATGAGACAATTTTTAGAAGATTTTTTCTTTTTTTTTATTGTTATAATTTCTTTTTTATTGTTATAATAAATATAGGTAGGGCTATACGAACTCGAACTGTAGACAATAGACTTAATACCTTGGGCCTCCAATTCCAAATAGACCTGCTTACAGATGCAACCCCGAAGAGAACTAAAGAAATTCAAAAACAAATGGATGAGTTGATGGAAAAAGGACAAATAAGGGAGAGCTTAAGTCCTAGTGCTGTACCAGTATTACTAGTGTCCAAATGATGCGAATCTGGTTGGCCCGATCTGTTCTTCACACTCTAATTTAAAAAGGAATTTTTTATAATGATTTATTAAGCTTGGTGTGATCAATTTGTAGGTTTTAATTTAGGTCGGGTAAAGGGTTGTTTTTGGGATTTGATGTATAGTGGTTTGCCACGCTCGGCTGTAGAGCGATAAAACCGGGATGACGCCACAAGGCTGGTAACTTCCTTGATAAGTCAGGTTTGCCATGATCAACTCAATGGCCGAACTCATACGAGTTCTAGAAAACATTCCTTTTCTAACTCAAAAATTCATCTCAATCTATATTATTCAAACTTGTCTCCCTATTTATAGTTGTAGAGTTTTAGTAATGCAGACTAATCCCAAGATAACTAAAATCCCAACAAACTACAAATAGATAAATAAAAATTAATCTTACAAACTAAATAAATATAAATAATAAAATAAGCCTAACAAACTAAATCTACAATAATTCTTAACTAGTTATCCTAATTAATTTAATTATTCTAAGTAAATAATAAAATTAATTCTAAAATATTTCAACAACCAATTTTATTGATTCCCGTGCCCACAACATTCCCCTCCCTCTTTAGAGAGATTCGTCCTCGAATCACGTTCTAGGCACGTTAAAGCTTCATGAGTCTTCTGAAGAGACAACCTTTCGCTCTGATACCAAATGATGCGAATCTGGTTGGCCCGATCTGTTCTTCACACTCTAATTTAAAAAGGAATTTTTTATAATGATTTATTAAGCTTGGTGTGATCAATTTGTAGGTTTAATTTAGGTCGGGTAAAGGGTTGTTTTGGGTTTTGATGTATAGTGGTTTGCCAGCTCGGCTGTAGAGCGATAAAAACCGGGATGATGCCACAAGGCTGGTAACTTCCTTGATAAGTCAGGTTTTGCCATGATCAACTCAATGGCCGAACTCATACGAGTTCCATAAAACATTCTCTGTTTTCTAACTCAAAATTCATCTCAATCTATATTTCATTAGGCTTGCAATGACCTTAAATAGCCATTAACAAGCTGATTACAACCCACATAAATGAGATAATTATTAAATATAGGATAAACTAATCCTAACCAACAAGCTAAAATAAATATGAAAATAATATAATTCTAACAAACTAAATATGACATAATTTTATGATAATCTTCCTATTTAATTAATAAAACTGATAATCTTCCTAATTAATTAATAAAGCTAATTCTAAACTATTTTAACGGTAAATTATTGATTCCCGTGCCCACACAAACCGGTCAACCCCTTTTCCATCTCTGTGTTCACTCTTCAAACAATCCATCCATTTCCAGCAACTTCCCCATCTCTACGCTTTCCGTTTCGCAAGTACGAAGAATTTTAGCTCGAATAGTCCACCATATATCACAGCTCAACAATTATTCTCGTGAAGCGCTAGAATGTATGGTCGTATATATGGCTTAGTTTGATGCGAACCTGGTTGGCCAGATCTTCTCTTCACACTCTAATTTAAAAAGAAATTTTTTAAGAATGATTATATTAGGGTTGGTGTGATCAATTTGTAGGTTTAACTTAGTTGGGTAAATGGTTGTTTTTGAGTTTTGATGGATAGCGTGTAAGACATTTCTCTAATAAAATATATGATATATTGTTGGCCTTAATAATGTGGTGCAAGTGGACTAGACCCATTTAAGTTATAGGTTGGATTGGACATCTAGGTTTTGTCCAATGCACCATTATGCCTATATAAAGCTTGCATTGATGGGATTGGACAGCAATCATATAGGACCTATAGTTATGGTACTCATACTACTCAAAAATATCAGTACACCATCTAGGTTCTGAGTTAAGTGTGAGACAAAACGACTAACACCGTGCAGATCTACAGTTCAAGAGGCACACAACAAGGCAACTGGGTGGAGATCAACACGACTTATGCTTCCGCTACTACGAGTTCAGTTTCTCGTAGATTCATTCTGTATGATTAGACTATATTTATGATCTTACATTTGGTATCAAGAGCCTTTATTAATCTCTGTGTGGTTGATTGTATTGCCTAAAAATCAACATTAATTTCATATATATTATTATGTTTTGTATATGATTTTTTTGGACTGTTGAAGTTTAATATTTGGACTGCTGAATTAATTTTGGCATTAAGAAATTCTAATTTTTTTTTTTTTTTAATCGCAAAATTAATTTTTTTCTTTTCCGCGGCGATCGAGTTAAAAAAAAAACCTTGTTTCCCTCCGTCGCCGTTGTCTATTGAGCCAAGCTTGTGAGCAAGACGGAGCATCACCGGATTTGGTCGCCGTTACGACGACGAGCTTCAGGCGACGACGGCGCTACATGGTTTCGTCAACGACACAACAGGCGGGGGTAGCCGACTGCTTTGTTTTCCCGCGACTGCTTCGTTTTTCCGGCGATGGGTTGTCGCTGTTCTTCAAGCTCCAATTGACGCACGCTGAGGGCGGTAGGCGACGGCCGTTGGCGCTATAGAGAAGCTGTTGCGGCTCCCCGACGACGTACTGCTTCCTTCTCTCGTCAGTAGATGCCAGCGCGTTTGCTGTTGCGGCTCCTCAAGTTCTAGTCGACAACGTTACCGCTATGAGTTATATTGTTACATTGTTATCATTATTTGTTTAGTTGGTTACTAGTCTAGTGTTGAGTCCTGTGGCTCTCATTGATTATCTCTCATTTACCTATTCTCTAGGAGTCACTCATTGTATAGTTGTAGGACTCTCTTGTAATACTGAGTTAGAACATTAGAACCCTAAAACACTATTTTGCAGGTTTAAAATATGAATATTTAATAAGTCTTATTGAAGCACTAAATGAATTTGTAATTATTTATATCACTAAATTATGTTCGATTAATTAATTTATTAATACATTATAAAAATTGATAACCTAGAAATATTATAAAATGTATTTTAAATTTTATTTATTATTAATCACTAAATTGTGTTAGATTGATATATTAAGAAAAATTATAAAAGACTTTAAATTTGGGTTTGCGGTTTATTTTATTGGTTTGATTTTAATATTGACAATTATTAAGATGTATACATATCCTCAGTAATTTAGAGAAATCAAAACTCACATAGTTGTAATTAGCTAGCATTACTAGTTTGATTACTATTATACAAAATAGTTATTATATCATGATGACTTATATGTAGAATTCCTTTGAATATGGTAGGTGTATCAACCTAAAATATCTTTTTAAGTAAATTATGTTGTGCACACAATATTTTAAAATCAATTTTTTTATTGTATTTTAGCCATTTAGCACATTTTCAATCTATAGATCTATTGTTGGAAGAACCAGAAATTAAACACTTTAATTTATTTCTTAATTGAAACTCATTTAGGCAAAAGTTTGGGCACGCTCCGTGCCTGGGACAATTATGGGCCTAGGTCGTGCCTAGATCCGGTCCTAGGTCAATTTCAAGCTGGGCCCCGGACTTTTTCTAATAAGACTAAGACGATCCCGATCCAAGCTAATCCCGAGAAGCCATGTCCAGTTGTTTAGGGTAGGTTTAAGCCTGGACCAGAATCACAATGCAAGGTGAACCTTGGTCCATGGTATAACAATTGCACCTATAGGGTATGTGTATTTCTAGTGCCTCCTATCAATAATGAAATCAAAGAGATATTTTGATTAATCAACCTGGTAAAAGAGAAGGAAAATAAATGTTTATTCAAAATTGCCTCTCATCCTCTTTTTAGGTGAATATTGAACACTCATAAAACCTCTCAATTTCATGACCATATCATTCGTTATTACTTCCACCAAGGAAGTCACTCACTTGAAGAGGGCCCCAACCCTTGTTTGCTGAGGAGAGGTGAGAGGAAGCTAGGCAACTCCCTACATTGCTCAACCTGTTTCCCCCAAACCGTTCTAAGGAGGGGGTTATTGAGTTACTTTGCATCTATAAAAAATTGGTATATTCCTACCATTCTCATGAAACAAGATTTATACATGTCATCATGTGTTTGTCACCTCATTTTTTGTAGTTTCATTTCATGGTTGAAATTTTTGTAATCTTTTTTCATGTTATTTGATATATATTATCATTTTTTTTAGTGTTACTAAATTTAAATTTTAGTTTTTTAAATATAGGGACTATTTTGCCCCAGGCTATAAAATTTTAGAGTTAAGATCATTTTGATAATAAGCAATTTGATCTGTTTTACCGAGAAG
>CP025659.1:2151943-2169451 GCA_003576665.1 Ipomoea trifida | reverse complement strand
CCTTGTGGCGTCATCCCGGTTTTTATCGCTCTACAGCCGAGCGTGGCAAACCACTATACATCAAATCCCAAAAACAACCCTTTACCCGACCTAAATTAAACCTACAAATTGATCACACCAAGCTTAATAAATCATTATAAAAAATTCCTTTTTAAATTAGAGTGTGAAGAACAGATCGGGCCAACCAGATTCGCATCATTTGGGACACTAGTAATACTGGTACAGCACTAGGACTTAAGCTCTCCCTTATTTGTCCTTTTTCCATCAACTCATCCACTTGTTTTTGAATTTCTTTAGTTTCTTCGGGGTTGCATCTGTAAGCAGGTCTATTTGGAATTGGAGCCCCAGGTATTAAGTCTATTTGGTGCTCTATTCCTCTCATAGGAGGTAAGCCACCTGGAATCTCTTTTGGAAAAACATCTTCAAAAACCTGCATCAAAGATGAAATGGCCTTGGGCAAATGCTCAAGGTTATCTAGTTGAGGCACAGACCCTTTGCAAAGCATAAGAAATATAGATTGTCCGACATCAATAACTCTCTCAATTTCTTTTCTTTTGCAGAATGATGCGAATCTGGTTGGCCCGATCTTCTCGTCACACTCAAATCAAAATAGGATCAAAATAGGATTTTTCAGAATGATTTATTCGGTTGGGTGAGTTTGAGTTGGAATGTTTAATTTAGGTTAGGTAAAGGGTTGTTTTTTGGGTTTTGATGTATAGCGGTTTGCCACGCTCGGCTGTAGAACGATAAAAACTGGGGATGACGCCACAAGGCTGGTAATTTCCTTGATAAGTCAGGTTTGCCATGAATAACTCAAGGCCGAACTCATACCGAGTTCCAGAAAACATTCAGTTTTCTAATTCAAAAATTCATCTCAATCTATATTATTCATAACTTGTCTCCCTATTTATAGTTGTAGAGTTTTAGTAATGCAGGACTATAATCCCAAGATGACTAAAATCCCAACAAACTACAAATAGATAAATACAAAATTAATCTTAACAAACTAAGATAAATATAAATAATAAAATAAGCCTAACAAACTAAATCTACAATAATTCTTAACTAGTTATCCTAATTAATTTAATTATTCTAAGTAAATAATAAAATTAATTCTAAAATATTTCAACAACCAATTTTATTGATTCTCGTGCCCACAACACTGGCCTTCTTATATTATTATTAATATTATTATTATTATAATGTTGTTGTAATTTTTAAATTTTAAAGTAATAATAATAATAATAATATTATTATTATTAGTAAGAGTATTGTTGTCCACATGTTTTAATAATATTATTAGTATTAATGTGTTAATAAAATACTATTATTTTATTAGTGTGAATTAGTGTATCATGTTCAAATTTCAAAGAAGATAATTCTCTTCAATGACAATTAGCAAGAGTCAAGGTTAAACACTTACACATGTTGGGTCACTTTTAAGAAGTCAGTATTTGTTCATTGCCAATTGTATGTTGCTGCTTCCACAGTGAGAAATTCAAATGCGTTAAAAATATTAATATGTAATGACTACTTCAACTACTAACGTATGTAGTGTACTATGAAGTGTTCAATAATGTATAACATGTAATTTAAGTTTATTCCAATATTTAGTGAAATCATGTAATTAGTTAAGATACTTAAATGACTTTTTCCCTAAACAACTACTGTTTAATTGTCTAATGATTTATTTAATTACTATAGTATTAAAACAATTGTTATAAAATGTATCCGTACATCGCACTGAACAATAATAGTATGTTTAATTCCTTTTCTATGGATCAATTTAATTTATAAACATCTCCATCTATTATAGTAGTGAGTATAGAAATTTAGTTCGGAAACTTCTTCAAAATCATTAATACAGATGATTTTAAAATGAATATATCGCTAAATAAACCTAACTTCAATGCAGTTGGTGAAGAACCCCTAAGCCTTCTCCCAAATATTATGTAACTTTTTATTACTTAAAAAGTTTTATTAAATGGCAAAACATAACTTAGAAATGTCAAGAACTAGGACTACATGCAAGCACCAAAGATGGAAAACAGAAGACTACATTTCGAGAAAAACTTATCATAGAAGAGCTTTCAAACAACTGAGATTCAATCATGTAGCCGAACAACCTATAATAGGGGAATGACATAGAATCAAATTACAATCAAAATCTTATGATCACAACAGAGCCTAGTTCCCGAAAAACTTAAAATGATAGAGCTTCACAAATCAATAGACCTTTCAACATTAAAGATGGAAAAGAGTTAAATTAATAGATCTTATAGTGAGATGAACCAATAAAGCTTATTATCTGTTAGAAGCTAAGATGTGAATTTTTGGCAAACTTAACTAAAAAGCTTTAATTTGATAAAGAAAGTGGTTGGTAGAGCTTAAGGGTTTGAAAGAAAGAGGTTTCAAAAGATGTATTCATTAAACCTGGTGGATGAGTTACGTTGGGGCTAGGAGACTAGAGCATGATTATCAGCCCATGCCCGCCTCGCAGTGTGGAGCTGTGGGATGGTATCTTGGCTGTCTGAAAAGCTTCCAATCTTTATCTTTTTTTGCTGTTTGCATCAAAGTTACCAGGGGATTAATGGAGATTCTAAATTAGATTAATTATTTGCAAATCGTGTTAGAATATATATACAATCTCAAAACAATTGGAAATGGAGATTTTGAAATTAGATTTGGCAAGTTTATGATTTTTTGCTATACACTTTTTGTGTATTTTTTGTAAAATAAAAAAAATTTTATTCACCCCTCCTAAACAATTACTTGTCACCAGAACCAATTTTTTTCAACCTACCTACCTAACTTTCTTCCTATAGATACTCTACCCATAAATATTTGTGTTTCCTTATTAAATGCATTGATCAATATTTGTGAGGTCACCATTATTCTTGTATTTGTAGGCCATAGAAATTATTCAAAGATATCCATTCTTTTAGGATACATGCATTCCAATAAATACCCTATAACCCAATGCCAATGGTCATTATATTGCATCTCTGCAGAAAGACTACATTTTTCCATTTCCTCTTACTTTTCCTTTTTATTGCATCTGATCTGCAAATCACAATAAAAAGGAAATGGAGTTTTCTTTTCTGCAGGTCTCTATTGCCATAATTGCCTTAGTCGCCATTGCCCAGCCATCTTTTGGACATGCCGCCTGTGATTCTGATTGCATTAAAGGGTTTGTTGCTGCACATAACGCGGCCCGAGAAACGGTTGGCGCTCCACCGGTTAAGTGGAACACCACCTTAGCAGACTTCGCTGAATCCTACGCCACCAAAAGGTCTGCTGACTGTGCGGCGCAGCACTCACAAGGGCCATATGGAGAAAACATCGCAATGGCTTCTGCCGAATTGTCTCCGGCGGATTCCGTGAAGTTGTGGATGGATGAGAAGAAATACTATGACCAGGCGTCGAATTCTTGCACCGGCGGAGAGTGCCACCATTATACGCAGGTGGTTTGGCGTGACACCACGACTATTGGCTGTGCTAGGGCTACGTGCAAAACTGGTTGGATGTTTGTCACCTGCAACTATTCCCCTCCAGGCAACTATGTGGGCGAACGTCCATATTAAAAACAATTTTTTTTCTTGTTGTTTAGTATGATCTTGTGAAATGCAGACAATGCATTATACAAAAAATATAAATATTTAAAAACCTACAATATTAGCACTAATGTACTATCATGAAACAACTACTGTTTCATGCATGGATGTTGATTGAATTCAATTTTGAACTTTTTCTTTTACTTCTGGCTAGCTATACTTTTTTTTCCATTGATATCCATTTTTTCTTTTTTGTTTTTGGTTCTGCCTTATAAGATTTCCTGAGTGAACTCATAGGAATAAATTGATTTTGATTAACCAACACCAACCAGTTGTGAGTTCTTAACACGAAAAAATAGTGAAGAAATGAAAATGAGACAATTTTTAGAGATTTTTTTTATCGTTATAATTTTTTTTTATTGTTATAATAAATATAGGTAGGGCTATACGAACTCGAACTGTAGACCTTCTCGGTAAAACACATCAAATTGCTTATTATCAAAATGATCTTAACTCTAAACATTTTATAGCCTGGGGCAAAATAGTCCCTATATTTAAAAAAACTAAAATTTAAATTTAGTAACACTAAAAAAAATGATAATATATATCAAATAACATGAAAAAAGATTACAAAAATTTCAACCATGAAATGAAACTACAAAAAATGAGGTGACAAACACATGATGACATGTATAAATCTTGTTTCATGAGAATGGTAGGAATATACCAATTTTATTATAGATCTGCAAAGTAACTCAATAAACCCTCGGGGAAACAGGTTGAGCAATGTAGAGTGCTGCCTAGCTTCCTCTCACCTCTCCTCAGCAAACAAGGGTTGGGGCCCTCTTCAAGTGAGTGACTTCCTTGGTGGAAGTAATAACGAATGATATGGTCATGAAAATTGAGAGGTTATGAGTGTTCAATATTCACCTAAAAAGAGGATGAGAGGCAATTTTGAATAAACATTTATTTTCCTTCTCTTTTACCAGGTTGATTTAATCAAAATATCTCTTCAATTTCATTATTGATAGGAGGCACTAGAAATACACATACCATATAGGTGCAATTGTTATACCATGGACCAAGGTTCACCTTGCATTGTGGATTCTGGTCCAGGCTTAAACCTACCCTAAACAACTGGACATGGGCTTCACTAGGATTAGCTTGGATCGGGATCGTCTTAGTCTTATTAGAAAAAGTCGGGGCCCAGCTTGAAATTGGCCTAAGACCGGATGTAGGCACGACCTAGGCCCATAATTGTCCCAGGCACAGGCGCGTGCCCAAACTTTTGCCTAAATGAGTTTCAATTAAGAAATAAATTAAAGTGTTTAATTTTCGGTTCTTCCAACAATAGATCTATAGATTGAAAATGTGCTAAATGGCTTAAATACAATAAAAAAAATTGATTTTAAAATATTGTGTGCACAACATAATTTACTTAAAAGATATTTTAGGTTTGATGATACACCCACCAAATTCAAAGGAATTCTACATATAAGTCATCATGATATAATAACTATTTTGTATAATAGTAATCAAACTAGTAATGCTAGCTAATTACAACTATGTGAGTTTTGATTTCTCTAAATTACTAAGGATATGTATACATCTTAATAATTGTCAATATTAAAATCAAACCCAATAAAATTAAACCGCAAACCCAAATTTAAAGTCTTTTATAATTTTTCTTAATATATCAATCTAACACAATTTAGTGATTAATAATAAAATAAAATTTAAAATACATTTTATAATATTTCTAGGTTATCAATTTTTATAATGTATTAATAAATTAATTAATCGAACATAATTTAGTGATATAAATAATTACAAATTCATTTAGTGCTTCAATAAGACTTATTAAATATTCATATTTTAAACCTGCAAAATAGTGCTTTAGGGTTCTAATGTTCTAACTCAGTATTACAAGAGAGTCCTACAACTATACAATGAGTGACTCCTAGAGAATAGGTAAATGGGAGATAATCAATGAGAGCCACAGGACTCAACACTAGACTAGTAACCAACTAAACAAATAATGATACAATGTAACAATATAACTCATAGCGGTAACGTTGTCGACTAGAACTTGAGGAGCCACAACAGCAAATGCCGCTGGCATCTATTGGACGAGAGAAGGAAGCAGGTACGTCGTCGGGAGCCGCGCAGCTTCTCTATAGCGCCAACGGCCGTCGCCTACCGCCCTCAGCCGTGACGTCAATTGGAGCTTGAAGAACAGCGACAACCCATCGCCGGAAAAACGAAGCAGTCGCGGGAAAACAAAGCAGTCGGCTAACCCGGCCTGTTGTGTCGTTGACGAAACCATGTAGCGCCGTCGTCGCTGAAGCTCGTCGTCGGTAACCGGCGACCAAATCTGGTGATGCTCCGTCGCCGTCCAGGTAATATTTAGTTTTTTTGTTTTTGTTTTTTTTTTTTGTTTTTAATTTCATTTAATTTATTTAATTAATTTGTTGCATCCTTCTACTATTTACCTGTTAATTTGTGTTCTTAATTTTTGTGTAGCAACTGGAGAAGGCTCAGATCAACAAACACTGACTATTAATGAGGCGCCATCACATGACCAGGTCATACTGAAATTTTCCATTTGTAGAATAGTACATAAAGAAATTTCTTTGTAGGGTGAAATCAAAGACAAATCTTAAATAGCTGATAGATAATGGTGATTCTAATGGTCAATAATTACTTGCAATGTTGCTTTAGCACTTTTGGATTGCCAATCCAATGTTTCTTCAAACTTCAGCAAATAGAGTCCTTATTTCTACTAATGCTCATGTGTAACTGATGTCTTTTTTTTTTTTATCTAATCTTCTTCTCTCTGGTGACTCTTGCAGCTTATGAAGGTATAGGTAGCATGTTATATGCACTGGGGATTGATGGTGGTGATTCTATAGCTAATCCTGCTTTAAGATTTTATACGGTTTGTGATGTGTCATAGTAAATAATCTATATGCACTTTTGCCATCATATTATTATCAACCATTGGGTGGTTTAATCCTTAAAATGATCTTTGATGCACAGTTATCACTTGAGCGGAATTTCACCAGGGGATGTCGGAAGGAACAAGTTCAGGCAGCTTGTCTTTACATTGCTTGTAGGTGAGGCATTATATTCTAGTTTTTCCTTACTAAAGAAAATCATTTTGATTATTGTTTTTGCAGGGAAAAGAAAAGCCATTTCTTTGCATCGATTTTTCTGAGTACTTGAGGATTAATGTGTACGTTAGTGACTTCTAATGTTTTTATCCTAGGAAAAATCAAAATAGTTCATTTTCAGCTTCTTTAGATTCCGATTGTCCTATTATGTAATCTAGCATGATACTGTCTCTCATAACAAAAGCCTCTCTTAGAATTCTTGTGAAACTGGCCATGATTTTTAGAATAGAAGACCTCCCCCTTGTTAAAGTGGCCATATAATGCATACAGCTAGCCTTCCAAGTTCAAAGCTATCTAAAAAGATGATCCTTTAACTGAGAGGAGCCCAATGGTTTCATGTCCTAACAGCGTTATTTTCCCATAAGCCAATAAGTTGACTTAGCATGATGCTCTCTCTCATAACAGAAGCCTCTCTTAGAAATTAGAATAGAAGCTCTCTCTCATAAAAAAGTTCATTTCTTTTTTCATTTTCTTCACAGTATTCTGCAAACAGAAATATTATGTTCAGAATGCAAATGCAAATGAAACCTTACAGGGAAAGGAGCATGAATTGATGGGTAGGCCATAATCAAATCTTGAGATTATTAATAAAACCAAAATTTGTTATGAATGGTTAATCACAAATCTTGATGATTGCTTGAACTTTTTTCTTTTATGTTTCTCTCTAAAGGCATTCCCATTGTACATTACATGAAATTGACATGATTTCTGAGGTTTCAGAATGTGGTTACTGAGAATGAATTTGAGAAGAAACTACTTGCCGATGTTATTCCGCCCAGTCTGTTTTTTTTACCCCATACATTCATTTCCTTCTTTCAGGTTATTTATATTTCCTCTAATTTATTCTTGCAGCCTTGCAAGGGGATATTGCTTTTTGGACTTCCGGGTACTGGTAAGACTACACTTGCAAAAGCGGGTGCAAACTTTATTAACATATATATCAATGTCAAGCATTACATCAAAAAGGTAATTTAAGTTTTGGGTTTTACTTTTTATGGAAAATAACCTAGCCCTTGCATTTGAATAATTCTACTTATGTTTCATTCGTACAGTGGTTTGGTGAAGGAGAGAAATATGCCAAAGCAGTCTTCACTTTAGAGTAAAATTGCTCCTAGTGTTAGTTGTTTTTGTAGCTGAGGTTGGTATTCCATTCTCTTTAATTAGTCAATTCTCAAATTGTAATAGACATCATTGATTACAAATTTCTTGTCCTGATTCAAATTGCAAAACATGGCCCATAGACATGCTGAAGCAACTGACCCTTACCTTTGGCAAGGCATACTTATATAGCCTATGAAAGGGACTGATTTTCTCATTCCTCTGTATAGCTATTGAGATTGCAGCCAGGCCCTAGATAATTCTTTAGGAGAAAGTGACTGTGTATCTGTGTGACTCCCTGTTCTTATTTTATTATATATACATCGATCTGAGCTATTTCCTAGATAATTTTTTAGGAGAAAGTGACAAGGCTGCTGAGATTATTATTAATTTATTTCAGTAACTATTATATCATCTGAATTGTATGCTTGCAAATAGCTTCAGATTTGTTTTCTGCTTCTAATAGTAATTGACTAGGCCCAGGTTCTTACAGGGTATAGGTCGCATATTATACATAGAACTGAGGAGATTGCATAATGTGGGTATTACAACAGTGTTTTGTTGGGAGATAAGGAGTGTCCAAAGGATTTTGAACTGCAGTAAGACTTGGTTATTTAAATTTTGAGATTTAATGTTTCTCATACCCTTTCATTATTTCTAGTTGCAATGGACCCAAATCAATTCCCATATCAGTAGATATGTGTTATATTTGATTACAATATGAATGCTCTTAAACAATAACAGTCCTCATTTAAGTTTTAGTGAGTATGTTTAATGACTATCAATTTTGTACAGGAAAATTGTATTTATTATTATTATCAATTTAAATTTTTATCAAATAATTTTTTTTAAAAAAATGACTATCTGCGTCGAACAGGGCAGTTCCAGACGCAGATAGTCTAATTAAAAAAAAAAAATTACCAGCTGCGTCCAAATCAATTCCCATATCAGTAGATATGTGTTTATATGATTACAATATGAATGCTCTTAAACATAACAGTCCTCATTTAAGTTTTTGTTTAATGACTATCAATTTTGTACAGGAAAAAAATTGTATTTATTATTATTATCAATTTAAATTTTTATCAAATAATTTTTTTTTTTAAAATAATGACTATCTGCGTATGGAAGTTCCAGCAGATAGTCTAATTAAAAAAAAAAAATTACCAGCTGCGTCCAAATCAATTCCCATATCAGTAGATATGTGTTTATATTTGATTACAATATGAATGCTCTTAAACAATAACAGTCCTCATTTAAGTTTTTTGTTTAATGACTATCAATTTTGTACAGGAAAAAATTGTATTTATTATTATTATCAATTTAAATTTTTATCAAATAATTTTTTTTTAAAAATAATGACTATCTGCGTCTGGATCTGGCAGTTCCAGACGCAGATAGTCTAATTAAAAAAATAAAAAATTACCAGCTGCGTCCGGAACTGCCCAGTTCCGGACGCAGCTGGTGACAGATAGTCCGGACCAATTGCGTCTCTGGCATATGCGTCTGGATTACACCAGACGCAAAAAGTCCAAAACTCCAGACGCAAATGCTCCTTTTTGTACTAGTGATTGTTTAATGCATGGATGTTGATTCAATTCAATTTTGGACATTTTCTTTTTCTTCTGGCTAGCTATACTTGATTTTTTTCGAGGTTCTTGTATACTACCCGATATCCCACCATTGTGAGTTCAATCATACTTGTAGAGTTATTTATTTTCGAAGAGCACTCTTTAATACGCTGAAGTCAATTAGCTACATAATTTATGGCATTAAGATTAAGTAAAAACTTTTGCCTAGCAATTTGATAAGAGATTATGGAAATGACTAAGAAAAGAAGGGCAATTGGATATAAGAGATTATGGTTGACTATTGCAACGCTACAAAATGGCAAGAAAAGAAAGGGAATGAACATAGAGTTTGATTTATTAAGGCATAGAAAAAGTGAGGTTGTGAAGTTAGTATGCAATTAAAATATATAACATTGGCTAGTGGGAACGGACGGGCCCCGTTCCAAATGTCTCTTTATAGAAGAAACACTAAACCTTGCTAACAAAGATTTATTATACACAATTGTGTCACATTCAAAACTTCAAAGTTGGTCTATATTCCAATCATATCTTCATGCTCGGATGAGGTTAAAATATGCCTTGCTTGTTTGTCTCATATAAAACATCAATAACTTGTCAAGTAACCTTAGCACAATTAATCAAAATCAAAAATATTTAGGACACTTTATCACACACATATGTTGTTGAATTGATTAACTATAAGATTTGACAGAAACATTATTAGAAAATGAACCAAATTAAAATCTAGCATTAGGAATCTTATTTACTACTTTTTCTTAATTCATAAAAGCATACATGTAAAGTAATCCTTTTCGGTTGTATGTAACCCACAATTTAAAAATTAGTGTTTGTGGGTTTTCCCCATCACCTAAAAAAAAAAGGATGAGAGGCAATTTTGGAATAAACATATATTTTCCTTCTCCTTTACCGGCTTGATATGATAAAAATATCTTTTCGCTTTCATTTTTGATAAGAGTCATAGAAGCACACAGGCTCTAGAAGTGAAATGTATACCATGGACCAGGTTCATCTTACATTGGGATTAACTCTGGTCCAGATTAAACCTCCCTGTTGGCCAGGAAAAATTAGGCATGGGCTTCACCAGGATTAGCTTGGTTCGGGAGGAAAAATTAGGCATGGGCTTCACCAGGATTAGCTTCTGTTGAGTAGATGTAAGCTTCCGCAGCGTTTTATTACGGATTTTGTAATAGATGTAAGATTTTAAAATTGGGGTGTTACATTTGATCACAACAATATCCTCCAATTACCAGATCACGCAATATTTCATGCATCCCCACACGTACTCACGCTTCTCTCAGCTTCACGTACTCCTCACGCTGCTGCTCTCTCACCTCCAATCTCCATTCTCCAAAGTAGCTCTCGCACCAGCTTCCTTCACCTGGTATCTCATCATTCCGATGTGCATTTCTCTCTGTTTCCTCACTCTTTCCCCTAGCTTAAGTATCTCTGATCTCTTCCATATATATTCATATAACTCTCTGGTTCGTTCGCCTTATTTTCCAATATATTCATACATACTTTAATTTCCGTCTACTCATCTTCGTTTTCCATCTCACCCAGACACCATGTGTGGAATCTTGGGTTGCTCCGACGACTCTCGCGCAAAAGAGTTCGCGTTCTCGACCTCTCTCGCATGAAATTTCATTTCTCTCTCTGTTTTCTTTTTCTTCGTTTTCAAGATTTCCTGGGGAATTTAATGGGATGTGATCGTGTGAACAGGTTGAAGCACCGGGGACCAGATTGAAGTCGTCTGTTTCAGCACTGGTATTTTCTGGATCGCCATCGTCGTCTTCCTTCTTTTAACAATTTTTTTTCTATTTTAAAATTGAAACGACGTCTGTTTTTTTTTTTTTAAAACCGACGTCGTATCCATATATATTTTTTAAAAAACGACATGCAAAAACCGATGCCGTATCTATCGCCTTATTTGTAAAAGTGACATATGGCGTCGGTTTTTTTAAAAAACCGACGCCGTATGTACTTATTTAAAAAATTTAAAATTATATACAACGTCGGTTTTTTTAAAACCGACGTCGTATAATTTATTTATAACGTCTGCTAGAACTACGTCGAAAAATAACCGACGTCATGTGCCCAAAATAACCGACGTTAAAAGTTATTTTTGTAGTAGTGTATACTTCGATCTGAGCTATTTCCTAGATAATTCTTTAGGTGAAAGTGACAAGGCTGCTGAGATTATTATTAATTTATTTCAGTAACTATTATAGCATCTGAATTGTATGCTTGCAAATAGCTTCAGATTTGTTTTCTGCTTCTAATAGTAATTGACTAGGCCCAGGTTCTTACAGGGTATAGGTCGCATATTATACATAGAACTGAGGAGATTGCATAATGTGGGTATTACGACAGTGTTTTGTTGGGGAGATAAGGAGTGTCCAAAGGATTTTGAACTGCAGTAAGACTTGGTTATTTAAATTTTGAGATTTAATGTTTCTCATACCCTTTCATTATTCTAGTTGCAATGGACCCAAATCAATTCCCAAATCAGTAGATATGTGTTTATATTTGATTACAATATGAATGCTCTTAAACAATAACAGTCCTCATTTAAGTTTTAGTGAGTATGTTTAATGACTATCAATTTTGTACAGGAAAAAAATTGTATTTATTATTATTATCAATTTAAATTTTTATCAAATAATTTTTTTTAAAAAATAATGACTATCTGCGTCTGGAACAAGGCAGTTCCAGACGCATATAGTCTAATTAAAAAAATAAAAAATTACCAGCTGCGTCCAAATCAATTCCCATATCAGTAGATATGTGTTTATATTTGATTACAATATGAATGCTCTTAAACAATAACAGTCCTCATTTAAGTTTTTGTTTAATGACTATCAATTTTGTACAGGAAAAAAATTGTATTTATTATTATTATCAATTTAAATTTTTATCAAATAATTTTTTTTTAAAAAATAATGACTATCTGCGTCTGGATCTGGGCAGTTCCAGACGCAGATAGTCTAATTAAAAAAATAAAAAATTACCAGCTGCGTCCGGAACTGCCCAGTTCCGGACGCAGCTGGTGTCAGATAGTCCGGACCAATTGCGTCTCTGGCATATGCGTCTGGATTACACCAGACGCAAAAAGTCCATAACTCCAGACGCAAAAAGTCCAAAACTCCAGACGCAAATGCTCCTTTTTGTACTAGTGATTGTTTAATGCATGGATGTTGATTCAATTCAATTTTGGACATTTTCTTTTTCTTCTGGCTAGCTATACTTGATTTTTTTTCGAGGTTCTTGTATACTACCCGATATCCCACCATTGTGAGTTCAATCATACTTGTAGAGTTATTTATTTTCGAAGAGCACTCTTTATTACGCTGAAGTCAATTAACTACATAATTTATGGCATTAAGATTAAGTAAAAACTTTTGCCTAGCAATTTGATAAGAGATTATGGAAATGACTAAGAAAAGAAGGGCAATTGGATATAAGAGATTATGGTTGACTATTGCAACGCTACAAAATGGCAAGAAAAGAAAGGGAATGAACATAGAGTTTGATTTATTAAGGCATAGAAAAAGTGAGGTTGTGAAGTTAGTATGCAATTAAAATATATAACATTGGCTAGTGGGAACGGACGGGCCCCGTTCCAAATGTCTCTTTATAGAAGAAACACTAAATCTTGCTAACAAAGATTTATTATACACAATTGTGGTCACATTCAAAACTTCAAAGTTGGTCTATATTCCAATCATATCTTCATGCTCGGATGAGGTTAAAATATGCCTTGCTTGTTTGTCTCATATAAAACATCAATAACTTGTCAAGTAACCTTAGCACAATTAATCAAAATCAAAAAATATTTAGGACACTTTATCACACACATATGTTGTTGAATTGATTAACTATAAGATTTGACAGAAACATTATTAGAAAATGAACCAAATTAAAATCTAGCATTAGGAATCTTATTTACTACTTTTTCTTAATTCATAAAAGCATACATGTAAAGTAATCCTTTTTCGGTTGTATGTAACCCACAATTTAAATGATTAGTGTTTGTGGGTTTTTCCCCATCACCTAAAAAAAAAAAGGATGAGAGGCAATTTTGGAATAAACATATATTTTCCTTCTCCTTTACCGGCTTGATATGATAAAAATATCTTTTCGCTTTCATTTTTGATAAGAGTCATAGAAGCACACAGGCTCTAGAAGTGAAATTGTTATACCATGGACCAGGGTTCATCTTACATTGTGGATTAACTCTGGTCCAGAATTAAACCTCCCTGTTGTGGCCAGGAAAAATTAGGCATGGGCTTCACCAGGATTAGCTTGGTTCGGGATCGTCTTGGTCTGATTAAAAAAAGCCCGGGCCCATCTCGAAACTAGCCTAGGATTGGGTGTAGGCATGACCTAGGCCCCTAACTGTTCCATGCACGGCCTAGGCTCGAACTTTGACCTAAACGAGTGTGAATTAAGAAATAAAAAATGTTTTCATTTTCTGCTTCTTTCAACACTAGATCTATATATAGATTGAAAATGTGTTAAATGACATACATACAAAAAAAAAATTAATTTTAAACATTGTGTGCACAACATGATTTTTTTTAAAAAAATCTTTTTAATTTAGATACACCTACCATCTTTTCCAAAAAAAAAAAAAAAGATACACCTACCATCTTCAGTGAAATTTTACATATAAATTGTTATGTGAAATTGCTAAATAATGAGGTAATTAATAACTACTTTGTACAATAGTTATCTAACTAGTGATGCTAGCGTAATTATCTCTAAATTATTGTCCATACATATATATTAATGTATAGGAATATTAAGAGCAAACCCAATAAAATTAAATAGCAAACTCAAATTAAAAGTCTTTTATAATTTTTTTAATATATCAATCTAACATAATTTAGTGACTAATAATAATCAAATAAACTTTATAATACATGTTATAATATTTATAAGCTATTAACTTTTATAATGTGTTAATAAGTTAATCAACCTAACATAATTTAGCGATATAAAAGAAAATGAAGTTCAAAAGATATTACAAGTATTTTCTAAATTTTTAATATTACCAAGTCTTATTTTAAACAAAAATATTAATTTTTTAAATGTTCCCGTGAATATATATTAATTAAGATTATTTATATGTCAATGACCAATATTGACTCCAGATACTACATTGTAACATAGTGAGTAGTAGTAAAGAAACATTATATTAAAACAGAATTGTCGTTTTCAGAACGTCCTTATTAAAGACAATATATTGTCGTGAAACAATATTTGTTTCATGCACGAATGTTGATTCAATTCAATTTTGAACTTTTTCTTTTTCTTCTGATTACCTATACTTGAATTTTTTTCTGGGTTCGTGTATAATACTTGGCATCCCACTTGTGAGTTCAATCATACTTGTAGAGTATATTCTTATCAAAGAACACTCTTTAATATGTTGCACTCAATTAACAACATAATTTATTGCATTAGGATTCAGTAAAACTTTTGCCTATCTAGCAATGTGATATATAAGAGATTATGGAAATGGCTAGCTAAGAAAAGAAGGGCGATTTGATATAAGATATTATGGTCGATTATTGCAATGTTACATACGAAATGGCGAAGAGTGAGATTGCTTTGTTAGTATGCAGTTAATTAAAATATATATAACATTGGCTTGCGAGAACTTTTGGAATAAACATCTATTTTTCTTCACTTTAATTTTAATGGCTTGATATGCTCAAAATATCTCTTTTGTTTCATTTTTGATAAGAGGCACCAGACGCACATAGACCCTAGAGGTGCAATTATTATAATATACCATAGCCCTGGGTTTACCTTCTATTGTAGATTCTGGTCTAAGATTGAACCAGCCCTTAAACGGACTGGAATAACTCGGCATGAGCTTCGTCGGGATTAGTTTTGATCGAGATCATGTTGGTCTTATTAAAAAACACTTGGGGCCCAGCTCGAAACTGGCTCAAGACCAAATGCAGGCAGACAAATTATTGTGCGGATCATAATAAAAATTAAATTACATTTTTAATATACTAAAAGTATATTATTCGTGTACTAAATGTACATTATACAAAATAATGTACTTTCTGTAACCCCTCACCTATTTTGATAATTTTTGAGTTCGAGGAATAAATATTTTTATTCTTATTATTAAGCTAAAATATTTATGAAGTGAACCCTGGAACTTTCAGTGAATTATTTTTTTTTAAGGTATAGTTATTAATAAGTTACGATCTACGTACCAGGCACGAACCGTGAAAATTTTAGGGACACATATTTGGTTCGAATTTCCATAGGAAATGGATTATATTGCATAATGTGATTAAGTATGAACATTTTACTTAGTTAAGATTGATACTAGATGAGTTATAAGGATGGAACTTGTTACGAGCCTACGAACCGCTAAATTTCGCGATGTACAGAAAAATTCGAAATTTGGGTGATTAATATCGGGATTAATTTTAGAATAATTTTGGTATTAAGAATTTCCCGAATTAAGCTATTTTCCACCAAAGATTTATCTGATTTAAACCCTAACTGTCTAGGAAATCCATTCTTCAAAAATATCTTGAATTATAATAATAATTTTTCTTAGATAAGATCAAATATTGCTTAGTCTCCAAGATTTGAGCCTTCATCCCCCTTTGGCCGAAAATCTATAAGGAGAGGAGAGAGAGTGTTCTTCATCTCCATTGTTGATTTTCAAGGAAAACTCCATAGCTTAAGTTCTTCAAGTTCCCAACACTAGGTAAGTAATTGTAATGTTTGATTTTGTGAGTTGGAATTATTTTTAAGAATTAATCCTAAGCTAAGATCTCGTTGGAATGTTGTTATGGTGAAATTTGCTTAGGATTTTCGGTGGATTTAAGGAAACCTAACTCTCCTTACGGTTAAAGCTTCAAGAAAGGTAAGGAAATCCCTTCAGTTGGTATAGTCACTTGAAAATGGGCAATTGTATAGGAATATATGTATTATGGAGTTAGAAAGTTGATATGAAAATTTATGTGTTAAGCTTTAAACTCCTTAGTTAATTTCCATGCAAGAAATTGTATTTTGAGCTTGAAAATATCATTAGCATGTATAAATTTAACATATGCATGCATGTATATACTATATTTATGATCATATATAATCATGTTGTTGAGAAAATGGAAAAATGGGAATTTTTACACTGATTTTCGACCCAGAAAATTAAGCACCGTAAGGGTGGACGCCCTGGTGGACGCGCGTCCACCATGCGTCCACCACGTTCAGTATTTTCGGAAAAACAATTTTCGAAGGCCGTAGGGGTGGACGCCCTGGTGGACGCGCGTCCACCGTGCGTCCACCGACGTCCAGTATTTTTGGAAAAAACGCCGTAAGTGAGGACGCCCTAGTGGACGCGCGTCCACCGTGCGTCCACTAGCGTCCAGTGATTTTCGAAAATTAAAAGCAAAAGCCGTAGGGGTGGACGCCCAGGTGGACGCGCGTCCACCATGCGTCCACCAGCGACCAGAATGTTCTGCCCAGTTTTATTTTTCAGAAAATTTGGGTATGGTTTCAAGCTATGTTTAAATTCTTTTCCACGATATTATTTTTGGTTAAATAGACAAGTATGCTTGTATTATTAATATTTGAAGGTTTATGGGCAAACAAACTTGATTTTTGGTTGAAACAAATGTTTTGAGAGATGAAAAGAAAATACTAATTACGTACATGAAAGAATGTTTTTGGAAAATCTTAGTTTCTGGATATGTTATCGAGAAGTTGAGTAAGGTGGGGACCTATGGGAGGCTTGAGAGCCACGACCCTAGGTTGGAATAAGGTTGGACCTGCGGGAGGGCTGGAGTGCCATGGCCCGAGGTTGGGATAAGGAGACCTACCGGGAAGGCTGGAGCATGCCATAGCCCGAGGTTTGAGAAAGGGGAATCAAGAAATGTTAAATATGTCTCATACTATCCAGGGGGAAACTAAGTAATTAATTAAAGAAATGAAAGATATACTGAGCTGCGGTTCAGGTGTTTAAAAGAATTAGAGCTGCGGTTCTAATTGGAAAAGGGTGAGATTCTTGAAAATGGAAAGTTTATGAACTTATCTAAAATATGTGAAATTATAATT
>CP025659.1:2127347-2151116 GCA_003576665.1 Ipomoea trifida | reverse complement strand
TGATGATGATTACCCCGTGCAACTTCCTGGACCATATCACCTGGTTTGCGGGTGAATGGCATCTTGTGTGGGGGACTTATAGTGGCCCAGTGTATCATCTCCTGGAGTAGGTTGTGACTCTCTGACATTTCACACTTTTTGGTGTACATATTTTTGTAGCCATTATAGATATTAGATGGCTAGTGAAACCTAGATTATCTTTCGTTAACTCTGCTAAAACTTATGTATATATTAGCGGTTGGTCGATATATATATATATATAAATATATATATATATATATATTTTGATGCTTATATATTTGAGAGTATATTATGGTATGTCCCTATAGTGTGAACCGATTTTATTTTTATTCATTTAGCCTGTGCACTTAGAACGAATTTTATTGGGAATTTATAGAATTCATTCTAAGTGTGGCGGTAATTACTCCGGATGTACGGTTTAGCCGAGCCGGGGTGTTACACTTTCAGTATTCAAATTACTTTTCCTGAATATAATGTACATTTTTAATATACTTAAAGTACATTATTTGTGTACTAAATGTACATTATTTGATAGTATGGTCCACACAGTTGTGTAAACCATGGTCCATACAATAATGATTGGTACATGCATGATTTAGGCCCTTAACTATCCCAAGCACGGGCTAGGCCCGAACTTTGGCTCGATTGAGTTTGAATTAAGAAATAAAGTGTTTTCAATTTCTTTAGATAATGCTTCTTTAGATTTTTTTTTTTACTTTATAAAACCTTACAGTTACCTGTTAATGGTCAATTATTGCATATTCGAAATTTATGTACGAGTATTTTTTGTTGAACGTAACCAATTAGAAAATATCCTAAATGGCTTAGATACAATCAGTGTTGAAACAATCCTGCTTAAGCGCCGATTAATCCTCGCCTTGGCGCTAGGCGTTGGCCGATCGCCTAGTGTATCACCTTAATTGGTGGTCTAGGTGCCGGCCAGCTAGGCAGCCGACTAGACCGCCAAAGTGCCGCCTTGGCCGCTTAGGCTTTGACCGCCTAGGCGTCCTAGGCGCAACCTAGTCGGCCGATTAGCTATTGATCTTTTTTTTAATGGATTATTTTACCCAAAATAAGATCATTTTGAACGAAATAACCCTAAATTGATTTGAAAATATTGTGTGCACAACTAAAGTGTAGGGACAATAATGTATATTATTAAATTAAAATAAAGTGAAATTGAAATGATACTTTAGTGTTGCTGGAATGAAACTACAGGGACACAGCTGTGTCGACAAGAGTGTCGTTCCAGCGAGCAACGAGCGACACGGTCGTGTCGCCTCCATGTCACGGCCTTGCCACCAATCTACAGAGGTACACGACCATGATAGGACTAGGACATCGCCATGTCAAGGGCAACCCCACCCCGTGGGGGATTTGTCTCCAAATCACCCTCAAGGTGTTCCTCCTAGGCTCGAGGGACATCGACCAACACCCCTAACTCAACGTACACCTCCTATGGTCTGTATGTAACCCACAATTTAAATGATTAGTGTTTGTGGGTTTTTCCCCATCACCTAAAAAAAAAAAGGATGAGAGGCAATTTTGGAATAAACATATATTTTCCTTCTCCTTTACCGGCTTGATATGATAAAAATATCTTTTCGCTTTCATTTTTGATAAGAGTCATAGAAGCACACAGGCTCTAGAAGTGAAATTGTTATACCATGGACCAGGGTTCATCTTACATTGTGGATTAACTCTGGTCCAGAATTAAACCTCCCTGTTGTGGCCAGGAAAAATTAGGCATGGGCTTCACCAGGATTAGCTTGGTTCGGGATCGTCTTGGTCTGATTAAAAAAAAGCCCGGGCCCATCTCGAAACTAGCCTAGGATTGGGTGTAGGCACGACCTAGGCCCCTAACTGTTCCATGCACGGCCTAGGCTCGAACTTTGACCTAAACGAGTGTGAATTAAGAAATAAAAAATGTTTTCATTTTCTGCTTCTTTCAACACTAGATCTATATATAGATTGAAAATGTGTTAAATGACATACATACAAAAAAAAATTAATTTTAAACATTGTGTGCACAACATGATTTTTTAAAAAAAAATCTTTTTAATTTAGATACACCTACCATCTTTTCCAAAAAAAAAAAAAGAAAAAAGATACACCTACCATCTTCAGTGAAATTTTACATATAAATTGTTATGTGAAATTGCTAAATAATGAGGTAATTAATAACTACTTTGTACAATAGTTATGTAACTAGTGATGCTAGCGTAATTATCTCTAAATTATTGTCCATACATATATATTAATGTATAGGAATATTAAGAGCAAACCCAATAAAATTAAATAGCAAACTCAAATTAAAAGTCTTTTATAATTTTTTTAATATATCAATCTAACATAATTTAGTGACTAATAATAATCAAATATACTTTATAATACATGTTATAATATTTATAAGCTATTAACTTTTATAATGTGTTAATAAGTTAATCAACCTAACATAATTTAGCGATATAAAAGAAAATGAAGTTCAAAAGATATTACAAGTATTTTCTAAATTTTTAATATTACCAAGTCTTATTTTAAACAAAAATATTAATTTTTTAAATGTTCCCGTGAATATATATTAATTAAGATCATTTATATGTCAATGACCAATATTGACTCCAGATACTACATTGTAACATAGTGAGTAGTAGTAAAGAAACATTATATTAAAACAGAATTGTCGTTTTCAGAACGTCCTTATTAAAGACAATATATTGTCGTGAAACAATATTTGTTTCATGCACGAATGTTGATTCAATTCAATTTTGAACTTTTTCTTCTGATTACCTATACTTGAATTTTTTTTCTGGGTTCGTGTATAATACTTGGCATCCCACTTGTGAGTTCAATCATACTTGTAGAGTATATTCTTATCAAAGAACACTCTTTAATATGTTGCACTCAATTAACAACATAATTTATTGCATTAGGATTCAGTAAAAATTTTGCCTATCTAGCAATGTGATATATAAGAGATTATGGAAATGGCTAGCTAATTAAGAAAAGAAGGGCGATTTGATATAAGATATTATGGTCGATTATTGCAATGTTACATACGAAATGGCGAAGAGTGAGATTGCTTTGTTAGTATGCAGTTAATTAAAATATATATAACATTGGCTTGCGAGAACTTTTGGAATAAACATCTATTTTTCTTCACTTTAATTTTAATGGCTTGATATGCTCAAAATATCTCTTTTGTTTCATTTTTGATAAGAGGCACCAGACGCACACAGACCCTAGAGGTGCAATTATTATAATATACCATAGCCCTGAGTTTACCTTCTATTGTAGATTCTGGTCTAAGATTGAACCAGCCCTTAAACGGACTGGAATAACTCGGCATGAGCTTCGCCGGGATTAGTTTTGATCGAGATCATGTTGGTCTTATTAAAAAACACTTGGGGCCCAGCTCGAAACTGGCTCAAGACTAAGTGCAGGCAGACAAATTATTGTGCGGATCATAATAAAAATTAAATTACATTTTTAATATACTAAAAGTATATTATTCGTGTACTAAATGTACATTATACAAAATAATGTACTTTCAGTATTCAAATTACTTTTCCTGAAAATAATGTACATTTTTAATATATTTAAAGTACATTATTTGTGTACTAAATGTACATTATTTGATAGTATGGTCCACACAGTTGTGTAAACCATGGTCCATACAATAATGATTGGTACATGCATGATTTAGGCCCTTAACTATCCCAAGCACGGCCTAGGCCCGAACTTTGGCTCGATTGAGTTTGAATTAAGAAATAAAGTGTTTTCAATTTCTTTAGATAATGCTTCTTTAGATTTTTTTTTTTTTTTTTACTTTATAAAACCTTACAGTTACCTGTTAATGGTCAATTATTGCATATTCGAAATTTATGTACGAGTATTTTTTGTTGAACGTAACCAATTAGAAAATATCCTAAATGGCTTAGATACAATCAGTGTTGAAAAAATCCTGCTTAAGCGCCGATTAATCCTCGCCTTGGCGCTAGGCGTTGGCCGATCGCCTAGTGTATCACCTTAATTGGTGGTCTAGGTGCCGGCCAGCTAGGCAGCCGACTAGACCGCCAAAGTGCCGCCTTGGCCGCTTAGGCTTTGACTGCCTAGGCGTCCTAGGCGCAACCTAGTCGGCCGATTAGCTATTGATCTTTTTTTTTAATGGGTTATTTTACCCAAAATAAGATCATTTTGAACGAAATAACCCTAAATTGATTTGAAAATATTGTGTGCACAACTAAAGTGTAGGGACAATAATGTATATTATTAAATTAACGTATATTATTAAATTAAAATAAAGTGAAATTGAAATGATACTTTAGTGTTGTTGGAATGAAACTACAGGGACACAGCTGTGTCGACAAGAGTGTCGTTCCAGCGAGCAACGAGCGACACGGTCGTGTCGCCTCCATGTCACGGCCTTGCCACCAATCTAGAGAGGTACACGACCATGATAGGACTAGGACATCGCCATGTCAAGGGCAACCCCACCCCGTGGGGGATTTGTCTCCAAATCACCCTCAAGTTGTTCCTCCTAGGCTCGAGGGACATCGACCAACACCCCTAACTCAACGTACACCTCCTATGGTCTTTCGCCACATGGCTCGTGACTCCACAGGTAACAAAGCTTTGATTGCCTGTATAGTTGACTAGCTCCAAACCCACATGCCACTCTCATGTCATGAAAAACTCTGAATGGCGAATAACAATGGATAAGGAATTCAGTGCAGTACTACACAATAGCACTTGGAAGCTGGTTCCAACCGAACAAGATATGAATATCATTGGATGCAAGTGGGTGTTTAGAATAAAGAAAAAAAAACAGATGATGAGTTAATTGAACGATACAAAGTAAGACTTATTGCAAAAGGGTCCAATAACGTTTAAGGAGAAGATTATTTTGACATCTTGAGTCTAGTGGTGAAGCCGACTACAGTAAGACTCCTCTTATCTCTTGCCATAACATACAAAAAAATTGGTATGTCCAATAACTTGATGTTCACAATGTCTTCCTCAATATCTATCTAGATGAGAATGCTTATATGAAGCAACCACTAGGTTATATTGACAAATACCTTCCCAATCATGTTCACCCAATCCAATCCACTAGGTTATATGAAGCAACTCACGTCAACCCAATCCACTAGATGTTCACCAAGATTACAAGGGGTTTTGATTACAAAGGCCCTAGCCACATAAACCAACATCAATCTACGCAACATCTATTTCGGAGAGGTACGTACATGCCAATGTTCTTTAGGCTTCAACACTACTGAACCAGCTTCAGGCAGACTGACTTGACGGGATCATCATTTTAATACCACAAAATATACTTGATAAACTGATTAATAGAGAAAATAATTCTTAGAATAATGCTAATGAAATCTGTAATTGGAAATGATAGTGAATCCACCTTTCTATAATCACTTTGAGGTAACCATCATTCCCCAAAGACTGGTGACCACATTTACTGATAAATGACATCCACTTAAATTTAAATCAGGCTGAAAACCAGTTCTTCACAACTGAAAACTGTTAGAGAAATACATTGAGCAAAAATATTCTAGGATAAACTGCTGAGATAAATTCAGATAGGGGTACGGTCCAAAATTACACCTATTTAAATTCTAACCTTTGTCAAATAAATTAGCCAATTATAATAAGGTAAAATGTGTATCATTCTATATATATATATATATATATATATATATATATATATATATATATATATAGTGGTGCAAATCCCCTTCTTTTTCCAATGTGGGACAAGTGCTTCTTCCAAGCCTATCCACTTTCATTTTCCAACTCAAATATAATGGGTCTACTTTGATAATCAATTTCTCATTCACTCATTATTTGTTTTGAGCTTATAATATATCGATCTCTTCATCTCACAACGAATAACCCGAATTCACTTTGACCTGACCCAAATCGGTAGTGGACCCTACATATATTTGTACCACAAAATAGTCACTTACAATGTCATTTTTGCTAATTTTTTTTTTAGCATTTCATGCCGGAACGAAACATGTAGAAACAGACTACCATTTTGTTTTGACAAAGTAGCATAAAAAGAACTACAAGTAAATTACATATCTAGAAAAGATCAACTGACAGATATCTTAGCCAAACCACTCACTACAACCAGATTCAACGTTATAAGAGACTAGCTTAATGTTCTATCCAGAAAACCTTAAGCTTGAGGCAGTATATTAGACTATATTAGGACTCTGTATTCTAATTACACTATAATTTTTTCTCCCTCTCACTGTATTATTGTAAATTTATATTTTATTATTCGTGGCCTGATTAGGACTAATGCTTGTACTCTTATAAATACATCTCTTCATGTATTTTTGTAAATTTTATTTATTAATATAAAGTTTTTCCCATAACTATTATTGTCACCAACACCATTAAAAAAAATAGGATTCAATTCATATCTAATAAGAATTGAAAAATATTTCTGGTTAAACATGAACCTTAAAAATGATATTGGCCTGTATGGTAAATGGCGGTTAGCTTATTGGGTTAAAAGGTATGATTAGTTGATAACATTAGCTAATGGTAGAAAGATAGTTGGTAAATTAAATGTTAGCTGATAGCTGTTTGGTATAATTTTTTATTTTTTTTTTCGAAAAGCTAATTGAAAAAGTTGCTTTGAGTAGCATTTTAGAATTACAGAAAACTTATTGACCAAACACTTATATTAATTTTTTAACCAAATGAATTTTTTAACCAAATGAAACAACTAATAGAAGTCAAATAAGGGCCATTAGCAATCATGGCAACAGCCTATTGGCCTGAAAACCGCAAATAGGATCGGAACTGGAGAACTGATAATTAAATTATCTTATTTTATGTGGTTTGACCCTCACAAAACTGATAATAGTTTTCCAGTTTCCGGCAACATATATAGTATATTAAATTAAATAATGTATAATTCTAAGCATACAATGACCACATAGACTGATCAAACACAATTGGCCAGTCACATAGATTTGCATAGGGAAGAGACAATTCTATTGGCAATGCTCAAGGGACCCACAGTTTGATCACTGCAATTTATTAAGGTTCTTATAAACAAAAATCAAACTATGGGCATTGCCAATAGAATTGTCAGTTCCCTCTTCATATCTTTCTCACAGCAGGCCAGATTCAAATGTGATATGGACTAATATATATAGACAGGGATTGTAGTTATATTGATATAATAAGCAAAGGAGTAGAGATTGCTTGATCAAATAAACAATAATGTCTACAAACCAGTCCTCAAATGCTTCTATCATGAAAAGGTATGATTTCATAAATTTAGTTTGAGATAGCATGGAATGTTTTATAAGATTAAGTGATTTAATTTGAGCTGTATGAAATGGATGAAACTAAGTCAACCAGGTAGTGTTTATAACTTTGCATACATGTGTAAGAAGAATATATAGTAAATGATATTCAATTAATAAGATGCGGAAACTAATCCATGGAAAATACGGGACTTTTTGGGTTAACCTAATTAGCATAATTCCACTATATTTTGCGGTGTTTGACAATTAACTAATAGTTGATATCTGATAACTAATGGTGTTAGGTGTTTTGATCATGTAGTATTAAATGTTTGTAGTAACTTGTTTGGTAATTAATTGTTTAAGTTTATAGCTGATAATATGTAAAAATGACTTATAATGGTACTTTGTATTTTAATTCAAATGAGTTTATTGTCAAATTGTAATTATAAAAGTGAGTTCAGACTATAATATTTTGTTAAATTTTTGGTGGGAGAGTTACAGTTGGTGGAGTGATTATTTTTAAACTTGTATGTCTGCTAGTGCCTACTGAACTAGTGAACTAAATATGTGCGAAAATTGAGCTTGCTTGTGGAGATGAGATTGGTAAACTTTCGATCTCCTTGGTTGTGGAGCCAATGTAGTATTCAAGAAATGACATTAATTAAAGGTTAATGATTATTCATAGAGAATGGTAACTATATATGTCTTTGGTCGGACAATGAAGAGTTGGAATTTTTACAATAAAATAATGCTAATAAAATGAAAATATTGAAGAGTTATAAATGGTGAAGTATCTGAGTAGACCATAACTGTAGGAGGTACCTTTAAACTTTTATCATACTCAGAGTAGAAGGAATTTATTATTGTAAAGTTTATGTTTGATGAATGACAATATATTGGCAGGCTAGAAGGTAAAGTGGCCTTGATAACGGGTGGCGCCAGCGGGATTGGCGAGTGCACGGCGAGGCTATTCGTTAAGCACGGCGCAAAAGTGATCATCGCCGACATCCAGGACGAGTTAGGCCAATCCATCTGCGACGAAATACGCGACGCAAACGCCCTCTGCTACGTCCACTGCGACGTCAAACTCGAGGCGGACGTTGAAAACGCCGTCAACTTTGCCGTGGCCAAGCACGGCAAGCTCGACATCATGTTCAGCAACGCCGGCACCGGCGGAAGGATAGACGCCGCCATCCAAGAAACCGACTACGACAACTTCCGTCACGTGTTCGACGTCAACGTCTTCGGCTCGCTCGCGTGCGCGAAGCACGCCGCGAGAGTGATGATCCCGGCCAAGAAGGGCAGCATCATATTCACGGCTAGCACGGCGGCGGTGACGAACGGGGATACGCCGTACTCGTACTTGGCGTCGAAGCACGCGGTGGTGGGGCTGGCGAAGAACTTGGGGGTGGAGATGGGGAAGCATGGGATCAGAGCCAACTGTATCTCGCCGTTTGGGGTGGCGACGCCGATGCTGATGAGTGGGCTTGGGGTGAAGGATAAGGGGAAGGTTGAAGAGTTTGTGTGTGAAATAGCCAACTTGAAAGGAGTGGTGTTGGAGGCGGAGGATGTGGCGGAGGCGGCAATGTTTTTGGGGAGTGATGAGTCAAAATATATAAGTGGAATTAATCTTGTGATTGATGGTGGATATAGCACTACCAATGTTGCTCCAAGGGAAGCATTAAACAAATTGTTCTCTTGATGCATTTTTATTTAACTTTCAATGATGGGGTTTAATTTGTTGTTAAATTTGTTGTTAACAAGTTTCTATGTAGTTTATTGCATTATACATGCATACATACACACACACACACACACATATATATATATATATATATATATATATATATATATATATATATATATATATATATATATGTTATATATATATATATATATATATATATATATATATATATACTGAGTAGAGTTCAGGTGCGGCTTGCTCCTTAGGTGCGGCCGTGCGGCTATTTTGCAGCCATTAGATTACATCAAGTCAACAAATCAACGCTTAATATATATGTGTTAAAATATACACCATTCTACGTACTAAAATGTACCCGAGAACTATTAAAACACATCATTCCACACTATAACCAAATGCACCTATTCACTTAAAATTCATCAGTATACGTAATATAAAGCATCTTCTACGTATTAAAATGTACCACAACGTGCCTCATGTAAGATTATAAACATACACTATTTATACATATTAGAAAACATGTGCTAAAATATGCACCACAACGTGTGTTAAAATACACAATTTCACTTATTGAAAATGTTCATCCCAGATTATAAACATGCACTATTACACTTCTTAGAAAATATGTGTTAAAATACACATCATTCTACGTATTGAAATGCACCAGAGGACGTATTAAAACACACCATTCCACAACACACTTATTAGAAAATATGTATTAAAATACACACCATTCTACGTATTAAAATGCACAAGAGGACGGATTAAAACCCACCATTCCACAACACGCTTATTAGAAAACATGTGTTAAAATACACACCATTCTACGTATAAAAATGCACCAGCGAATTGATTAAAACAGTGTTGCAAAAATCCCGCATAGGCGCCGATTAATCCCCGCCTAGGCGCTAGGCGCTGGTTGACCGCTTAGCGTATCACATTAAATGGTGGTCTAGGCGGCTGGCCGACTAGGCGACCGCCTAGGCCGCCAAAGCACTGCCTAGGCCGCTTAGGCGCTGACCGCCTAGGCGTCAACTAGACCGACTAGGCACCGACTAGGCCTTCTAGTCGGTCGGTTAACTATTGTTCTTTTTATTTTAATGGGTTATTTCACTCAAAACAAAATCGGTTTGAGCGAAATAATACTAAATTGTACAAACTTTATATTTTTTAGGCTAATATTTAATATTTTAGTATTAACTATTAAAGTATTATATAATTTATAATTATTAGTCTTTAAAAAATTAAAAATACTTAAACAAATTTTTAAAAAATAAAAAATAAAATAAAAAATGCATGAACGCTTAGGCGCCGATTAAAACACACCATTTCACAACACAGTTAATGTACCAACATACGTAATAAAATGCACCACAACATGTGTTAAAATGCACCACACTATGTACTAAAATGCATAATTTTAATTCACGTATTATAGATACTAAAATTACCATAATAACCCACTTAAACATATGCGAATTGCAGTTGATTAATGAAATCGGACGACCAGATGCAGCCGCACAACCGCAAGGGAGCTCGCCGCTGCATTTGAGTTACTTTATATATATATATATATATATATATATATATATATATATATATGCATTTGTTCACATGAGGACTATATACTATAGAGGACTATTAAGACCCATCATAACCATCCATAGAAATTTAATAAATGGTTGAGATTAAATGTAATGATTCTCTACAATGACGTTGGATCTTATGATGAATGGCAAAGAAGTCCATTAGTAATTTACTATGCATTGCAATTAAGGAAAGGAAATTATTAAGAAGCATGACCGTGAATAGCTTTAGTTAATATGGTAATAAATCAATTCTATGGTATGAACATACAATAAGCCTGTTTCTTGAGAACACACTGCAATGGATGAAGATGGCAACATGATGCTTGAAGAACACATAGACCCGGCAACAAACGATGGTAAGTTACGAAACTTGAAACATTAATAACTGTTGTTTAAATGAGTAATTTGGTGAATGCCGTATGAGGAAAATAACGGTGTGTGTGCGCTTATGGACTAAATATTGTGTGCCCATAGTGTATGTGTTGTGTGCCACGCGTGAGGTATTTGCAAAGGCCGAAAACTGCTCCATAATGCTGTGTTTATATGTATTAATATTGAAGAAGAATTTAATAGCAGAACATAATTTTTTTTATGACTATTGTAGTAATTGAGATTGATGGAATTGGGTGTGTGCATATGGTTTGAGTATTGCGTGCCATTGTTGGATGTGTTGTGTGCCACACGAGAGTTTTTTTAACGGTGGTAGCCTGCTCCAAAATGATGTGTTTTGTTGTATTAATATTAGAGAAAAACGTGTGTCATGTTCGGTGTTTTTGTATGTCCAAATTGCATATGGTTTGTGCGCATCATTAGAATGGTCAGAATATCGCGAATAGAAACGTTTTCTATTACTAAATTTTTAAATGGAAAAAATGCCCAATCAGAATTTTTAGAGTTATTACTATAAGAAAGTGAGGAAATACCGTTTTAAATATTGAAATATTTTAGAATAATGAAACGAATGTGTATTTTCATATGAGTCATGTGTTAGTTGTTTGTCTATCGTTGAATAACGCATGCATATACTTGAGCAAACTCTGAGAAAAACGTGTGCCATGTTCGGTGGTTTTGTGTGCCCGAATTGCATATGGTGTGTGCGCATCATTAGAATCGTCCGAATATCGCGAATCGAAACGTTGTTTTTATTACTAAACTTTTAAATGGAAAAAACGCCCAATCAGAATTTTTAGAGTTATGACTATAAGAAAGTGTGGAAATATCGTATTTAAATATTGAAATATTTTAGAATAATGGAATTGTTTGTCTATCGTTGAATACCGCATGCATATACTTGAACAAACTCTGAGAAAAAGGTGCGCCATGTTCGGTGTTTTTGTGTGCCCGAATTGCATATGATGTGTGCCTCTCATTAAAACGGTCAGAATAACGCGAATCTAAACACTATTTTTTCACTAAATTTTTAAATGAAAAAAATACCCAACCACCGAATGACAATAACAATAACAATCGAAGCACTGCACACACCTAGCGGAGAAACCCACTACGAATCCTGAACCCACCTACAACCCAAAAACCAAAGCTATAGAAAAAGAAAAACTCAGAAAAAAAAAAACACATGTGATTCGTGCATCCAAAACACATACAAATTAAAAAATATAAATATATACCATGTCCGGCTGGATTTTGTTCGTGCATCAACTTGCATATAAACTCACCATGATCCAAGATTTCAATTCATCACCTTGGTCAGTGGAATCCATAGGGGTCCTTCCTAGGCACACCAATAATGTTGAACAACCACTCTTTATCTCTACTGACCTGACCTTGCCTTCCTGCCAAATCACTCTGAAACTGCTTCTTGTATGCGTTAGCTTATTGTGCCCTCCAACTTCTTCACTATTCCTGCCAAAGTATCTGGTAAAATGATTTCCAACTTCTTCAATTGATCGAGCCGCAATCTCCCTTACTTGCATGATGTGTTTATGCGTGCCCTTAACAGTGAAAAGACGAAGATTGATAAACTTCATTATTAGAGTGCTCGCCAAAGATTTCTTTAAATCAATGAATTGATCATCAATGGCTTTGAGCAAAGGCTTAGCTTTCTAAATGTCCTCAATGAAACCACAAACTTCTTTAGGAATTTTTGACTTAATGAGGTACACGCCCAAGCGATTGGATCTCTACCATCAGGCACGAAGCTCCCTAGCTTCCTCAGTGCTTTGCTCAATAATCTCAGGGGGTTCGTCATTGAGAACAGCATAATCCACCTCTAACAATCCTAAATGCAAGAGAATAGCATCTTTCCACTCTTTGTGGTTATAATCGTTAACCACAGGAATATCAATTGTTATTCATTGAGTAATGGATAGAGTTGCTGTAAAGAATAATAATGAAGGCTTCGTTAGAATTTTTGAGGCACATAATAGAGAGAGTAACTGAAGTACATAATACTACCAATGTAAATTATGAAAAAGACAAACTCGAATGCCATAAAATTGCATGTGGGCTAAATTTTTATGCATAATAAATCTATCGAAATTGAATGGTTGAAAACATAATGGGTATGGTTTGGGTTTGATTTTTCCACCCTTAATGATAAAACTACCAAACTATATGCCGATACATAATCCCTATGGGCAAATTATGATCATAGTTTAGTATTTCATCCAAACTAACCCTACAAATATAACAAACTTGCCTGTGGGCTAAATTCTGTCATATTATGCAAAGTTAACTACAAGATTCTTGCATGAACTTTATGTGAATAAAACTTAATATGTAATTTCAGTAAATTATAGATGTTGTGGCTACTCTTTAATTGTCCAAACCTAAAAATAATCACAAAGACAAGGGTATTTAAAGCCTAATCAAACAAATTAAACCAACTTCTCAGACAAAGTAGCGTCACAAGGGGACTAGTAGCAACAAGGCTTTTAAGCCAGGGCCATAGAACTAGTATTCCTCCCCAAGAAACTTCCCTAATTCATGTGTTCTCATATTTGAAGTAAAATCGTTTGGTTGATCTATAAGAATGTAGATTCACCTATGGATATGAGTTTAAATACGGGAATACTATGAAGATTTTTATGTACTTTATGTGCTTTAAGATCTTTAAAAAAAACACACAAATGGAGTAATAACTGAAGAGTAAGAATATGCGTAATCTATTCTTAAAGGCACTAATTCACCTAAAAACCACTAAATCATGCATAATAGGCATTTAATTCAGACTTAAAAGGCTATAAATTCAGTCTTAATGAACATTCTTTTCTAAAGGCATAATTATAGCACTCAAATAATTATTGTTATAAAGATATATATATATATATATATATATATATATATATCATAACAAATAATTATTGTTATAACAAATAATTATTGTTATAAAGATATATATATATATCATGCTATAGATTATGCATATTACTAACTCATACTCCACAATTAAATATTTAAATTGCAACACTTAATACAATTTAAACTGAATATTCAATATTAAAATTAAAATTAAAACAAATTTAAAACTTAATAATTTGTTCAAAATTGAATAATAATTTTAATATTGACTTTAGGCGAATTCAATTGTATGAATTTAGAAGAAGTCCAAATATGATCAAGATTAAAAGAAAAAAAAAACCTAAGAGAGCCCAAATCCAAACAGGCCTAGAATAATTTCTTTTAATAAAAGGCCAGGTCTGGCCGAAATGGGCCAAACTCGACCCAAACCTCAATGCTTCATCATCTTCTTCATTTAGCCCTGATAGCAGTCATGGATGGACAAGTAGCAGCTCAGCGAGGGAGAACCATGGTCATCAGCGTCAACTGAAGGGAGGGAAGACAACAACGACGTCACAAGAAAACCAGCTCCGCCGCCGCCTAGTCTCGATGCAATGCCAGCGCCACCTCTCGCCGCCTTCCGTCAATAGCTGCACCACGAACCAACCACCGCCATCATGCATGCAACTAGAGCCACTGCGCAAACTAGCTTGGTCCCAGCGTCTCAATTGTCTCAAACTGCCAGCGAACGAAAAAAAAAAAACCGACGAGAAGGCAGTGCGAAATCGATGTAGCGGTAGGCAGTAGCGAGAATCGGTTCTCTTTAATCCAATTAAACTTATTTTTATTTCTTAATGTGGAATAGACAAAATTTCCAACAGCCCAAGAAAATTAATTGCAAAGAATATTCAAATATGTATCTCAATTATACAATGTATTCAACATATTCAAATATTATATATGCAATTAAAAGAACCAGACAAATTTTATACAAGCTCTGATACCAAATGTTAGATTAATTATATCACATGGTAACATAATATGCCAAAATAAGGACCGTACTAACCTTCAGCCATAGCTCTGAATCAACGAAGGTTGAGTGTTCTGTATTGCTGCAAAGTTTACGTAAGTATTTTTGTCTCTCACTTCTACTCAGCTCTCTCTAGATTGTGTATGCGGAATGTAATGTGAGTAGTGAGAGGACTTGTGACCTTATATAAGTATATAACCACTGGCTATCATTGTGCTTGTTGTATATCATTAGGTCTCCTAAACCCTAACCAGACTCCTAATCATAACCAAAGTCTAGCTATTTGGTTTATTAGTGTTGCACCACACATTAAATACTTAGTATTATCATAACTTATCTTATAATAATAATAATAGGAAAACGTTACAACTCATACTCTAACAATTTGTGCTGTGATTGCCACTAATGTCCTTAATTATGTAAGGTAGGTTAAAGATCCTGATACGGAAATGCTGACAATATTTGAGAAAGAAACGGTTACCAACCAAGTTATGAATGTAAGTTTTCCCTTCCCTACTTTCTTTCTTTGTTTTTCAATGTTTGTTTAATACACACCTAAAGGCAGTACTTATACTGTGAACCATGGTCCACAATGCATTGTGGACCATGGGTCATGGTTGATACTGCAGTTGTGTTGAAAGGATATTGTAGTTGTGTTGAAACGATACTGCAGTTGTGTTGAAAGGATACTACAGTTGTGTTGAAAAAGAACTGCAGTTGTGCGGAACAGAGGCCGTGTCATTCATCTGGAACTGCAGTTGTGTTGAACGGATACTGCAGTTGTATTGAAAAGATACTGTAGATGTGTTGAACGGATACTGCAGTTGTGTGGAACGGATGAACAGCCTCTGTTCCGTGCAACTGCAGTTTCCTTTCAACACAACTGCAGTATCTTTTCAACACATACAACTGCAGTATCCGTTCAACACAACTGCAGTATCAGTTATGATCATGGTACCATGGTCCACGATATAATTTGCATTGAAGGATTGAGACTTGAGAATTAAAATTGACTACTTTCATATTAATTCTACGTGTGTTTTCTCTTTCGTTTCGAGATAGCTTGATCAATTCAAAATCAACGCTTTATTTCCTTTTTAATTTTTTTTATCTTAATTATATATCATTTACCTTCTCTCATTCACACATATATAGACACGTGTGTGAATGTAACAAACTGCACACACACTTTAAATATTGCCATGGATGCTGAAAAGAAAAGGGTAGCAATGAAAAAAATGTCTAGCTATGCATGCTGCAACTTTGTTCCTTAGTTACCATGATTATCAATGTAAGTGGAAGATTGACTCCTGTGCATAAGTCAATGAGAAAGAGACACTCAATAAACTTGCTAATTGACTAATTTTAACACATTTATTAGATGGTGATTTTTTTTTAGTACGACTCTGGTATAGCTACTTTCTTAACCAAATGAAGCACAAAGAGCCAATATCGCATCCACTAAGGGTCGAACACACCCCTCTCATGTAGGGGCAACCGGGTTTCACTAGATCACAAGGTCTTTGGCAGCTGCTGATTTTCTAATAACCCAAAGCTGGCATTTACTTCTTTTCTCAGTTTCATATTCAGGCTTCCAAAACTATGAAATTTGTTTTGCCAGTCAATTACTCCCACTTGACTTTTGTTTGCAATTGCAATTGCAATGGTAGTGCTCTCCTGTTAAGTCCTATTTTTGACAACATCCCCAGTCCTGTATATAAATTATTTTTAAATTTCTGTTTTCATTTATGCTAGAGAACTCCCCTGTGACTGCAATATTCTTGGCTGCATTGCAGATCCAGAGACTTAGCCGAGTAAATTTAGATTTTGCTCCATTTTTGCAACATGCTATAATTCCTTCCATTGATATGTACTATGGCAAAGGTACACATGAAGTGCCCATTCTTGGAACAAAGATAGAGTACGTGTTGATCATTTGCACTTAATTAGCGCGAAATATATACATACATACATACATACATACATACATATATATATATATATATATATAGTCTTTTAAGATATTCTTGGAACAAAATCGTTGCAATATCGTTAAATACAAAGACATTTAAGTCTTTTATATACAAAGTAGGTTGAATCGCTATATTTTTATGTTTACTTTTTTGAAAACATCCATAATTGCAAAAGAAAATAAATGTCTTTGTATTTAAAGATATTTAAACTGTTTTGCTGATAAATGACAAAAAAAATGGTCACGCCACAATAATATTAGGACCAAAAGTAGTAAATATTCTAATAAAAAAGGACTTATTGGACTACCACCTATAAATTTAGGATAAAAAATGGAATTAACAACTTATATAAATGTTTCTCATTATTTCAGACTAGCAGTTGGCCCGTGCGATGCACGGTATGAAAATAGATCAAGTGAAAATGAAATACTACCGAAAACGAAAAGAAGATAAAATAATATTAATAATGAAATAATTTATAAATTATTAAAGATCTCTTTGTAAACTACATTAGTAGTAGAATTACAATCTTGTTTTGATTCATCACATACTAAAATCTTAAGTCCGTCTGGTTGACTAACTCTTGATGCGACAACATATAATTAGCCATGCACAAAAACTAGTTTCTTCAATATCAAGCCAACATTGGAAAGCGTCTGCCCTTGACTCTTGCTAATAGTCATTGCATATAACAACATAAGTGGAAATTGTCTTCTGTTGAACTTGAAAGGTAATCTCGGGTCCGATGGGGTGATAGTCATTCTAGCAATTAATACCTTAGTCCCAGCATTAGGACCTGCTAATATGCTTCCTTCAACAACATGATTACCTAATCTTGTTACCACCAACCTAGTTCCATTGCATAAACCAAGACTATGATCAATGTTCCTCATTAACATTACAGGAGACCCCACTTTCAAAGTCAGAGAATGATTTGGAAGGCCGGATGCTCTTATGGTATTTAGAAATTCTGGTGTATGCACATCGGCAAGAACTGAACTGGAACCATCGCCTTTACACGTTGTGTCAGAACTCAAATATGTCTTTCCTTCCCCCTGAGTTAAGTTAGACATATACTGGTTGACCTCATTGACCACCTCTAACGTTGGTGCTAGTATTGCACTGTTCTTAAAACAACTTCCATCATTGCTTGCACCAGTAAAGTTGGGGAAGGTACTTTTCACAATAGAGGAAATAGGATCACCATTTGACTTTAATAACAATTGACTGGGGATATCAAAATCAGCGTAACCATCAACATCTACCCCAATATTACCATCACCTATTGAAATTAACCAATTCGCAAATTCTTCAACTTTGTCTTGATTCAATTGAGGTTCCATTGTAGTTAATCTCAAATTTTTTGTTAAACGCATAACTCTACAATGTCTCCATAGATATGAAGAATTAATTGTTGCAGAAACAATGTCTTATCTTGAACCCTTTGGCACCACTGGTAATATTTGCCTAAAGTCCCCACCTAGAACCACCGTCTTTCCTCCAAAAGTCTTGTTTTGACTTTCATTGTTAACAAACCTTAACAAATCTCTCATTGTTTTATCCAACGCCTCAAAACAATGTTTGTGCATCATCGGTGCTTCATCCCAAATTATTAGTTTTGCACGAACAATGAGTTCAGCTAATTGACTGCCTTGATTTATATTGTACGTAGGATCTTCATTGACAGAGATTGGTATTGAAAACCTTGAATGTGCAGTCCTTCCACCCGGAAGAAGTAAAGATGCTATCCCTCTTGATGCCACATTGATAACAATTTTGCCTTTTGCTCTAATATAAGAAGAGAGCGCACGCCACAAAAATGTCTTTCTTGTACCACCATACCCATAAACAAAAAAAGTCCACCACTGTTGGAATCAATATCATTGATAACGGCATCATATATTGCCTTTTGTTCTTCTGTAAGTCTCTCCTTAAGCGGTTGACTCTCCTCGTTTTCCCTAGCACGGTCATATGCTAACTCTTCCCACAACAACCGGTTTTCCACATGAACATGATGACTTGCTTCATTAATTACCGGCATGTTTGGAAAATCTTTCAAAGTCTTGTTATAGACTAATAAAAGTTTTGACAATTCCATTAGCGCAAAATTCATTTTCTCTTCATCAGTTAGAAATATATCTGTAACAAAAGATAGGTCCATTAAATAAAATAAAAAAAAATTAGTACATAAACCTTTAATAGTTGAATAATAATACCTTGCAAGTTTAATAATCTCCTACGGGTATGTTGAGCATCATCAGCCAGATGTGTCCACACCTTCTCCCATACAACTTCAGGACGTGCCATTGTATTTGACAACAACAGAGTAACAAACAACTTTCTTAGTGAGTAGGGAGTTGCAAAATGGCTAGCTTCCAATATTGCATCAACATATTCAGTATAATCTTGTAATAAACCCCGCGCATAACATGCCTCCTTAAAAGTATTGTACTGTACTCCATTATATGACCTTATGTCAGAAAAGGTTGTTGGGCCCCTCACTATGTTCAACAAACATCGGAGATAATATAATTCCCCAGTACCCGGTGGAACATAAAAGATACGGCCAATAGAAAAACCTCTTTTACGTGGATGCCATTGACGAATATTTTTCTTCCACACAAATTTATTGGGCATCTCAATATAGGTTAGCAATTTAGCTTCTTGGAAAGTTTTGTTTGCCTCAAACCATTGTGTGATGAACATGCTTTGCCCCAAAGTTTCTTTGTTCAATACTGTCTCAACATCCTCATCATCCTGAAAGAAGACAGTTTGGCTATCTGGTAAATGGAAACTAAGCCTCTCAACTGGCGGGTTTCTACATTGAATCTCAAAACTTAGTAGACGCCAAGTAGCCTCAGATGTAGAAACGTATCTACAATCATAGTACATGTTGATCTCATCGACTAATTGTACACCATCTGCATTCGATGTTGTTTTATAAAATTCAGCAGTAACGCGATCATTTCCCTTGTTCACGTACTTGAATAGGTACTTGATAGATCTAGATTGATTGCACCACTCCACATTCATATGTGCCTTGTATCTCAAAAGCAAGTATCTGTTATGGGGTACCACATATCTGTTGTCCAAATGAATACCATTCTTGGTAATTGTTTTCCCATCATCCCGTCTTCTATATATTGGGTAACCATCTGCATCAAAATTTGAGTTTTCAACAAATTTCTTTGGAAAATGTTTAGAACACCGTCTATTTACCATGCATGGAGATGTCTTTCTAGCAACACCACAAGGACCATGTAACATAAACTCCTCGACTGCTTGATGGTACTCAGGATCTAATTCTTTGCTCGGGATTTCAGCGGAGATTATTGAGTCCACTGTAGTTTGACATGGAATACTTGTGTTCAAACCAAGAAAAAGAAGTATATGAGCATGAGGTAATCCCCGTTTCTGAAATTCATATATCTTGCACCACCCGTAAAACTTGATGGTAAAATAACTCTCTTACCTTGCGTTGAAGGGTCTATATCTCCTCTGAACAATGCATCAGACAAACCTTTGTACACTTCACAACGCAATGCCTTTTGATTGTTACGGATGAATAGTAGACGAGCGACCTGTTTCCACCATTGTGTACCCATCAACAAAAAATTGTTGTAACAATCTCCTTGCATGCAATAAGGTTGAAAGTTGACTTCGCCTTTCATGTATTTTAAAAGCAAAATACTCTCTTGGGGATATACGTTGCCTGCTACCACCCACTTCGTGAGTATTTGTACAAAATTGTATATCATCCCTATATCCATCTTCTCCAAAAGGAAACAGTAAAGGGTACTGCAATGGTAAGTACGCAGGGCTGAGCTCATTAATCCTCTTAAACAACCCTGACTTACACTCAACTATAATGTCTCGCATACCCATGTCCGGGTCTAAATCACCAACAATCAATGCAGCAACCTCGAAGACTGTAGGTAGATTATATGTCCTTGCATCTTTGGACCTCTTTCCTATTAGTCTCATCCTTATTTCAGTTCTAGGATTTTTTTGAATCTCACTTCTTGCCATTCGAAACGACTTAACCAAAACATTATGCTCATCTAAAGCTGCCTTTATATCATTAACAACCTCCATCTCTATTGATGAACTAACAATGTCATTCCTAAATAATTAAAAGAGAAGTATATTGTTATATATTACAAAAAGTATATTAACTAACAATAAATAGAAAAGCATGAATATTACCTTATTGATGTAAGACGATTGTTAACTTCATTTTCCGTGTCATGGATATACAATTGTGCAAACTTTGGTGTAGCACCATCCACAGGTTGCAAGCTTCCAATTAAGTGAAAGTTTTGGCTGTTGAGATGATAAACAGGTGGACCACCACCTTGATTTACTGATCTATCAACTCTTCCACCCATTGATGTAAAACAAAACATATTGTTATATGAGCGAATATTTTGCAAGAAGTGATCTCTTTTCTCACTGACCTTAAAAAAAAGATCCAAAATTTGTTGTGGCGGTTTGTTCTCAAGTGGTAATTTAATCTTACCATTGGTACAACATAATGAATACTTAGCAATTCCGTTAGAATTCCGTACACCTACACGCTCTTCATACCAAAATAAGGCGCCGCAATGTTGGCATGAATCACACGGATCCCCAAAATCGGCATAAGTGACTACAACAAAAATATAAAACTAAATTTTTAGCAACCCTTGTTCAATAATTATTTGAATAATATATTAGTGGCAAATCTACAAATGTAATGAAAATGAAGTAAGAACTAACCAATTGATTCATTATTTGTTAAATCTTGTTCCTCCATGGCCTCGTCGATGTCATTGTTTAAGTTTCTAAACTCCATTGTTGAAGACATCATTGCATTGGTTATAGTACTGCTTGTACTTTGGAAGGAGGAATCTAATTTCATATATATATATATTGTAAGAATGTAGGTAACAAAATTACTCTTAAAAATGAAATTTTAAGATATTTGATAATAAAAACAATAAGTAAAAAATTGTATATATAAGATATTTGTAATACCTCGTTCTCGATTCATATTAAGTGTCACGGGGATATCCTGCAACGGTGTCCTGTTTTTGTCCATCAAATTATTGCTCACCCTTGATGGAACTAAAATAAATATTTCTATGTCAGATTAAAACATTTAAAAATTTGCTAACATTGGTACATAACATTTTAAAATTTGATAATAATGTACTAACCTTCAGTTAATACGCTCAACGGAGTAACTAAGGATGATTGAAAAACACCAAATAATTGATTTGGAGGTTGAATAGAAGATAACCGATTATGTTTTGGACCAATGACATTTTCATCTTGTATCGAATTTTCATTTTCTACATAATAAATATAAATTCAAATTAGATTTAGATATACCCTGAAAAATACATAGCAAAATTTTAACAAAACCAAATTATTAGGAATATACGTATACATACATACATATAAATAAATGTATATACATATATTTATGTATGTATAGGTACATATATAATCACAAAAGTAAATTCAATTCTAAAAACACAATTATTTGTAATTTATAACAAATATAAATTCAAATTAGATTTAGATATACCATCAAAAAAATATATAGCAAATTTTTAACAAAATCAAATTATACCTATACTAAAGATTTAATTAATATAACAATTTAACAAAATCAAATTATACCTATACTAAAGATTTAATCTATATAACAATTTAACAATTTAATAACCACAAAATCTATATAATATAATACAAAAACTTAGTAACAACAAAATTTATAATCTATAATACTACAAAACAAATAATCTGAATTAAATATCTATATATTAAAAGATATATACATATACATACGTACATACATATACATAGATATATACCTATACATACATACACACATATATAAAGCCAAAAAAAAAAAAGGGAAACGGGATATGTAGTAGATGGTATTCAAGAACCATCCACTACACTGTAGTTTCCATCTCCTCTTTGCTCTTTGCTCGCTGCTCTCTGATCTCAAATCTCACCTCTCTACTAAAGTTCTTTGGATCATATTCCAGATCCGTCTACTACGATCTATACTCATTCTGCTCACGCCTCTCTGTTCTCTGATCTCAACTCTCACCGACGGGAATATTCAATTTCCTAACACGTAACTCTGACCTAACTACAGTTTCCTACTCCAAAAATTAGAGGCGACGGTGACCTTGATTCGGGAAACCACAGTCCTACAAAAATGGCTACTATCCTCGAGGATTCAAACTACGATGGAGTGCAAGGGTAAGATTTCTCTTGCACCACCCGTAAAACTTGATGGTAACATTGAGTGGTGCATTTCGTAACATTGAGTGGTGCATTTCGTAACATTGAGTGGTGTAAACCGCACGGCCGCACGTAAGGACGTGGCCACACCTGAACATGACCCTCTATATATATATATATATATATATATATATATATATATATATATATATATATATATATATATATATATATATATATATATATATATAAGGTTCAGGTGCTGTTAAAGTTTCCCGTGCAGTTGTGTGGTGATCAATGCTCTTTAAAAAAAATTCTAAAGTGATACATACATCTTATACTTCTAATGTACGCACCTTAAGTTGGATTAACATAAATATGATTTGTAGAGAAAATCTTATAAAGAATATTGGTTGTGTTTTGGAACTGCAAAAAAATAAAATAAAACAAAAAATAGCTTAAGGTGAGTGGTTCTTTTAAAACTTAAAGGTGTGTGGTTTTACTTGGTGTGTGGTTTTTGTGCTTAAGGTGCCTGATTGTTTTGCTTAAGGTGCGTGGTTTTTTTGCTTAAGGTGAGTAGTTTTGGAAACTTAAGATGCGTCAACCTGAAGCTTAAGGTGCGTGATTGTCCTTCTTAAGGTGCATTCTTTTCCTTCTTAATTGTGCATGGTTTTCCTTT
>CP025659.1:2092114-2123319 GCA_003576665.1 Ipomoea trifida | reverse complement strand
CAGGAAATGCAGCAGGCAAGTCAACATATAATGCAATATCACGTATATTAAACGTAGAAGCACCAGGAATTGTGACTTGCTCGGGCCTAGACCTTCCTAAAACAGAGTCAGACGCAGAGCCAGAAACAAAGCATGCTGGAACAGAGACAGAAACAGAGCCAGTAGCCACTACCGAATCAGCAGATAGCACAGAAGCAGGTAAAACAGATGGTAAAGCAGCAGGTATATGCACTATATCAGAGTTAACAGCAGAAGGCACACTTAAAACACATATAGAAGCAGCCACAGAAGTAACGCACGAAGAGCTAGGCATATCAGAACAAACTACAGCACTAGGCAACGAAGAAACTAAAGAGGGCGAAACTGAAACAGGCAACGAGATAGTGCCAGAACTAGAGGAAACAGAGAAAGATACCACATTATCAGCCTTTTTTGGAGCCTTCAACGCTGCCTAAAGTTCTGTCTCATCGACTTCATCGTCACTTTCTTCAACCGGCCATGGTGTAACACCGATTCCCTGAGCTAATGTGAGGAAATTCTGAGACTCCTTCGTAGATAGATCATCTAAACGCTCTTGATTTTGTAGAAGAGTTGCCAAGACCCGTTCTTTGTAAGTGTAACCCCTCGGTTTTTTTTTTTCGATAAAGTTAAGGTTCGAGAATATAGATATATTTTTTTAAGCTATAACTTTGAGAAGGTCTCGGTGATCGAGAGAATTTTTTTTTACTAATAAGCTACGATATTTATGAGATGATCTCTCGGTACTTCAGAAGGATTTTTATAAGTGAGACTAGTTAATAATAAGTTGCGATCTACGTATCGGTCACGAACCGAGAAAATTATAAGGATATGGATTTGATTCGAATTTTCCTAGAATTGGATTATTGAGTATCATACGATTAAGCCTGAATTTCTATTTAGTTCAAGGAAATTTTTAAATGGACGGTAAGGGATAAATTGTTACGGACTCTGAACCTAAATTTAGCGGATTATCGGAAAATTCCCAAAATTGGTGATTTGCGACGGGAATATTTTTACGATAATTTTGGTATTAGAATTTTCCCGAATTAAGTTATGATCCTCCGAACATTCATCTGATTTAAGATTAAACTGGCCAATTAGACTAATATCTTCATAAGGGATTAATAGGATGTTGACATGTGGCAAAGCAAATCCACTTAAGATTTGGATCATCTAATATGATGACATAAGAAGCATGGTGCTCTTGTACTAGATTGAGTATTTAGCAAGACAAAGTCACCTCATCTAGCTCCTACTCCATTCCCATTTTCAGATTTCACTAAGGAGAAGAAGAAAGAAAACTTAGTCTAGCAAATGTGATCATCTTTCTCTTCTCTCCACTCCATTTTCGAAAATACACTAAGGTAGAAGAAGGAGGAAATTTTCTAAGCCTTGCTCTTGTGATCTAAAGCTCTCACTCACTTATTTCCCAAACAAGTGACCAAGTCTAGGATTTTTGGAGAAGAACTCCAAGGAGAACATCCTCAACTTTTACGGTTTAAAAGTCTTCTACAAAGGTAAGGAATCCCTTTATTTGGTTGAGGTTATTTGAAACTAGGTAATTGATAGCTAGTTTATGCATATATATGTTGTATGAAGTCCATAAATGCTTATACTTGTGAAAATAGTGAAAAGAAATAAAGGCAGTCTCTGGCAGTAACTTCCGAGATTTATTGGGAAAAATTGGTACGGTATTTTGATCCTAAATTTTTTGGACATGTAGATCTATAAGTATAGAACCTACATATAAAATTTGATAATTTTTGGAGTAGTATAAGTATGGTTTTCGAGTATTTTTCCAAAACTGGTCCAGAGAGAGAGACAGCGCACTGCCAAGGGCAAAGATGGAATTTTCTGTGTTAATTCGTGAACCTAAGTGACCAAGGCTTTTTATGGACATTAAGTACTATAAGTTGGGGTTCTACCATAAAAATTTCAAGTGAAAAAGAGTTCGGGAACTATTTTTACCGGCTCAATCTTTCGGACTGCGCCAGAAATTTTCTTGCAGACTTGGGGTGGACGCGGCCTTGGACGCGCGTCCATCGACGCCAGAGTTACGGCGTCACGGCCGAAAGGCCGGACGCGGGCACGGACGCGCGTCCGCTGCGCATCCGTGGGCGCCCAATCTCGGCGCCATTTGCCGAACGTGCGGACGCGGCTCGGACGCACACGTCCGCTGTGCGTCCGCAGTTGCGGCCAGTCGCGAGTCCGCGCGACGCGGACTCGTTTTCGACTTGTTTTTCACCAAACTTTTCCCCGATGTTTTTAATCCTGAGTATTATGATGTTTTGAAAGCCTACGGGCAACCGGGTAAATTTTTGAAGACTCAAATATTATCTTTGTACATTATAATTCTTAACTTGGGAAATGTATACGTTATATGTAGGTGTCAAATATGAGACTTATGTGATAAATGTGTAGTGTGATGATGGAAAATGTTTTGAGCAAAATGTTTTGAGAGACAAGACTTTTGAACTAAGTTAAGAATGGTGATTGATTTCAAACGAGGACTTGATTTTGTGGAAAATGTCCAAAAAGTGATTTTGACTCAAGAAAAGGGAAAAGGAAGGAAAATGTTTTCAAACCTTAGTTCTAGTAAAGTTGTGAAGGATCTTGTTAACCACGGAATAAAGATGAGCTTAAAGTGCCTATTCCGCATGGTAATTATGTGTATGATCAATCATACTGTGGGCGAAGTCTATTCGCCGAGTACTATATCACCCGGAAGGAAAAGGACTCCTACGGGGGTGTGCACACTTAAGTATAGTCACTCTATGTTCGGGTAGGTGTCGTTCTTATGAACCTAGTGAGGCTAGCTAGGAATCATTCCAACGCTCCTATTAGTCCAGGGGATCAGTATTAGACCGGGCGATGACCACCGAACCCGAGTTCAACGATCCAAGTGGTCAAAAGTGGAGAAAGGACTCCAAAGGCTTCACACTTTCTATTTAGAACTAAGTGGAATTTTGAAATATGAATGTAGTTACTCCGTAACTACGGGAAAGAGAAATGTGACAAGTATTTAAGTACCCAAAGATTGTGGGTGATCCCTCTTTTTTTTTTGAAAGGTGAAAAGTGATGAGGATTTCATTATGAGGGAAAAGTTTTTCTACTAAAGTGATTACAAGCAAGATGTGTGATTTATGTTTTCTACTACTTACTAGTATGCTTAATTGTTTAATAATATATTATGGGGTATGAGAATGATTATCAAATGACCTTGTCAAGAGGGAAAATGACCTGAGACGTTATTGAATTTTGCTCATAGTGTATGCAAGTTGCTCTTTATAACTGTTGCAGGTAGAATATTTGCCGATGAGTAAGGTATAGGGTTTTCTATGTAACAATTTTTACAAAACCTTTATTTAGTTTTGAATAACCCATGGATGTCCTTACTTAGCCGTCGCGCTAACTACACTTCACCGTGTATCTTATCAGATGTTGTCTAGCGTGGGCCCTTGTAGCCCGATGAGCGCTGAGAGCTCATCTAAGTTGCGTTTCCAGTGTTGGACTATGATGACTGTGTGCAGATCCTGCTTGATGATGACTCCTGCTCCTCCTGCTCCGCCCTCTCTAAAGAATACTGTCTAGAACAACTCCTTCCTTTTGTTGTGTGAATATCTTTTGTAGCCTAGTATGGCTAACAAGTTGGGAACAACTCAAACTTTCATGTTCTTGGACCCAATGGGTCGACCCTTGTATATATAGTAGTAGCTAATCTAGCTACCTTCCTTTCTTTCCGCTGCAATATATACGCAAAGCTTTTGTCAAGTAGAAAGTGTGTGAAACAGTTCTCCTTCTTTAGCCTGTGCATCTAGAGTGGACTCTTTCTGGATTTGATTGGGTTCAGTCTAGGTGTGGCGGTAACCACTCCGGATGTACGGGATAGCCGAGCCGGGGTGTTACAGTAAGAGGCACTAGTACAGAATATACCAAAAATTTAGGACCAGCTGCGTCCGGAGTTCCAACTCCGGACGCAGCTGGTCCGAGGAATTAATCTCAGCTGCGTCCGAAGTTCCAACTTTGGACGCAGCTGAATTATTATTATTTTAATTAAATATATATATTTTTAGATCTGGATCTAAACACCGTATCTCCTTCGCATATCCTTCGCATCTCTTCCGTCGTCCACCTCCATCGCTCCATCACTCCAGTCGTCGCTCCATCGCCTAGCCAGCCGCCGTCGCTCCGTCGCCCAGCCGCCGTCCGCCTCCAACGCCCAGCCGCTGTCCACACCATCGCCGCCGCCGCTGCACACCTCCATCGCCCAGCACGCTGCTTCTTGCCGCCGGACGAACTGCCGCACCTCCTCGCCGCCGGACGCCGCTGCCGCACCACCCCGCGCCGGTCGCCCTCCCCGCGTTAGAATACTTTTTTTTTCCTTTCTATGAAATTGTTGCTAGTTTCCTAAGTGGATTTTGTTGGATTTGATCTTTTATGGTAATGTTTCGCTCTTTGAGCTCACAATGGAGTAATTCCTAATTCCTTTCAGTTTTAAAGTTTGTGTTTCTAGTTGCAGCGAAGAAATCTTGTTGCAACGCACAGCAGTGATAGCAAAGAAGGAAAACGTATGTTGTATTGATGAGGGAAAAAACTGAAGCTTACAATATGAAGTCTATACAGTGCTGCAGTGTATATATATATAGAGAGGAAGGAGAAGGAGAGATGGATTAACAGACTGATGGATTAACAGACTCTAACCATATGGATTAATAGATTACCAGACTCTAACCATATGGATTAACAGACTCTAATGACTAATGCCCTTCACCACCTTCTTCCTCCAACACCCCCCGTAAGCTGGACATGCAAATCTTTTGTATGTTCAGCTTAGAATGGAAATGAGAACCCCACTGCAGCTAGTTGAAACAGGGCAGTCCTCACCAACAAGGTCTGCAACACCTACTTCTTGTGCAACACTACCTTCAATCAAGTCCAAAGTTCCTCCAAGATCCTCAACACCTAGGTCCAGGTCTACTGTCAGATCCTTGACACCAACTGCAACGCCCTCTATTCCTTTTGGTGCTAGAATCTGCATCCATAACTTTGCTGCTTCATTACAAGTCTGTATGCTTTCTTCATAATCTTCAAACGAAGCTTCACCACCTTCGACTACGGTCTCATTGTCGGTAGGATTGACAGTGTAGACGGTAGGACTACTCACCTTCCAAACTCCATTGATATAACAACCAAGGTTTGTATCCATTGATATAACAACACAACTAATTGCATTCACATCCACTCCATACTTCAGGAGGTCAGGTCCCATTAACAACTCTGCTATCCTTGCATGTCCATAACAGCTGACTTCTAGCAAAGCTCCCTCGCAGGCCTGTTGAGAATCCCCAGCCTTGAATAACATCTCTAAAATCTCAAGGTGATTCTCCTTCATAGCTATTGTAGTAGAATATCCCTTGAAAAGTTCCTGGTTCTCATCTGCTTCAATACTCAGCAGTTTCCTCGCGAGTGCAACATTATTGTTATGCACGGCCAGGAACAATGCGGTGACGTCGGTCTTAAACTCCTCGTAACCGGCTCGAACTTCGTTGGGAGACTCCTCGCGCAGCACCACCTCCGCCTTGCGCACCTTGAGACACACATCGCCGACGAAGTTGACGTCGACGAAGGAATCGGAATCGTGGAGACACTTAATCGCCGCTGCTGGACTGTTCTTCCGCTTCATTGCTTCTTTGATGTTTGCAGTTGCAACCTCGATCTCGGATCGAAGCTCTCCAACTCGGTTCTTCAGATCCGAGACTCTTCGCTCTTCTTGCGTTTTTTCAGAGGCAAAATCGCGAATCACAGTCAGCAGCTGCTTCTTCTTCCTCGTTCGCCGCTACGGCAACAATACAACGACTATGAGCTCTGCGCTCGAGCTTTTCGCGGATCTGCTCCGGATGAAAATTATAAATAGAGAATTGATGAGCACTTTGCTCAAACTCTGAATACAAACAGAATCAGAAAAGGGATTAATGAACTATGCGCTCGAAATCTCCATAGATCTGCTCTGTAAACTATTTCTATGCCATCGACCAATGACTAACAAGCTCTGCGCTTGTACTCTCCATGGATCTGCTCCAGGAACGATGATGGCGGCTAATGAGGGATGGACGAGCACTTTGCTCGAATACTTCATGGATCTGCTCCGTAAATGTCGATTAACACCTACGAGCAGATGATTGACGAGCAACTTGCTCGAATACTTCACGGATCTGCTCCGTAAACTTGATTGACATGCTTTGAGGATCACACTGCTCAGATTTTGATTCTTCTCATAGTTCGACAACTGGTCAGAAAGCCTAAGAGCTGAATACAAATAAGAGAGCAACGGTGTTTGTGGATCGAAGTACTGCCGGCGGACCAAGGATCCTCTGCGGATCGGTCGCCGGAGATGAACGAACATGTGAGCTGGATTCGCCGGTGCCGGCAGTTGCGATGACATAGCTACCTTACCGGCGCTCTGATACCATGTTGCAATACACAGTAGCGATAGCAAAGAAGGAAAACGTATGTTGTATTGATGAGGGAAAAAACTGAAGCTTACAATATGAAGTCTATACAGTGCTGCAGTGTATATATATAGAGAGGAAGGAGAAGGAGAGATGGATTAACAGACTGATGGATTAACAGACTCTAACCATATGGACTAACAGATTACCAGACTCTAACCATATGGATTAACAGACTCTAATGACTAATGCCCTTCACCACCTTCTTCCTCCAACAAATCTGGTGAGGTTACGGAATTACAGATCGGTGTGAAGGTAAATCTTTGGGATTTCAATTTCTGTTCATGTATATATAATTCCTTCATTTCTAATGTGAGAAGTGAGAAATGTCTCGTGTTTTTATTTTATTTTTTTTAATTTTTTTTCTTTTTTTGGAATCGCTTAAGCCGAAGCATTGATGAGTTTATGATTTCACAAGAAATATATATATGATATTCATTGCTGCCTGCAAATGATTATGTTTGATTTCATTTATCTCATCTTATTAGATAGAATATTAGGAGATATTGTATGAATAGTGGATTGTGATTAGGGTGAGTAGGTATGATTTATGACTTCGGATTGTGAATAATATATGGTCCACTCAGAATTTCTTATTGATTATTGAATTAAATAAGCTAAAAACACTGCTTTTGGCTCAATTGTTGCAGTATAAGCCAAAGACTTGTGAACTCCAAGCTCATAAAGGTGACAGAGTCAAAGTACACTATCGGGTGAGTATAACTATTACTACTAGTACTTCTATTCTTGATATTTTACACATAATAAAAAAATCAAATTATAAAATTGAAATTTATCTGTGTGACAGTGAGTAATTTTTATATATTAGCCTGGTGGAACCTGCACTTAAATGAGATATTTGATTTACTCCTGCAAAAATGGTTACTGAGTTTGTATTTTGAGCTGGCATACTGTGTTTAGTTATACTGCCACTAATAAAGATCTGTCCTGTATATGGTAAAATGAGCATTATTTGAATTTAGTAGCCTGCTCAGTTTTAGAGCTTACTGCTGGTCTTTGCAGAAAAAATTGTGATAGTTGAATTAAAAAAATTGTGTATTATGTATATCTATATTAGAAGCAAAATGGATACAAATCCTGGTGAGAGAAACAATTGGATTACAGTGGTATGTGTTTCAATTTGATCAGTAAATTAACATTTTTCTAAAATACTTTTTAAAGCTTTGCTAGTATTACTCAGTATTCCTTCTGAAACAAGTCCTTTAATATCCTCGTGTCTATTCGTTCAGCACATATGTTTAGATTATCTTTTTAGATTTAAATATATTATGCTCCTCCTATAAGTTCAATGCTGCAAAAGAAGACAATTTATTGTTTGTCATATTATGTATTAGTGCTGATTCCAGTTTTTTTCTGTAGAAATATAGCTCAGCTTGCAAAGGTTAAGGTCATGAAAAGAGGTGAATGAACAGACCTCAAAATTCCACATAGGTAAATATCATGTAATAATGTTTTGGTTGCAATATCATGTTTGAGCATATATGGTGATCTTGGGACTGCGAAATGGAGGGCAGCCGTATTGGAGGTAATTCCACGACTTTGTGAAATCTAGGCAATTGTTTATACAATTTAAGAATAGTCCTAGGATAATTGATTTTTAACTGTAGAATTCTTTACGTAAAGATGCATACTTTATCGGTCATTGTGTGCATCATTTAATATTTCGAAATTCTGTTGCTACACAATTTTATCATGGAAAACTGACATTGTGGTCCTATTTTTGTCAAAAAATAATCATGGAACAGATACTTCATGGTCTAGTAGGTGAGTTCACAAGTCAGAGCTATAATATTTTTATTGAGAGATCAGAGAACTTCAAATTGAAAATTGTAGGGGAGGGGAGTATTTTTTGGTTGAGTATGCCCCAACTTGAATGTATGCAAATAACGAATTCCTGGCAAAACATGCTTCTTATCAAGTATAAATTGGTTTAAAGCTTTAAGGCTCATTTGCTCTGAATTAATTTTGAAGCATGAAATTATTGTTTATGACAATTATGTTACAGTGATTATGTAAATTATTCTTTCCTTCCCTCCTGCCCTTCTTTACCAAGTTACATTTGTTATTGCATTCCCAGCCCCATGGCTAGTTTGCTGATTATTCTCATTTTAAAGACCATCTTGTTTGTGCTTAAACTTTAGATTATCCGATATTCATTCTTTGGCACAAAGGAGGCATTTGGCCGTGGACCATCAGGGCTCTTGTGGCTTAGGTACAAAGTCTATGACATTTGTTATACCGTAGCAGTCAAGGCATTTTCGGTTTGGATTTTTTTTAATCATTATCATTAATAAATTCTAATGGCGTAGTGTTGGTAGAGTTCTTTGCCCCGTGGCGTGGCCACAGTAAGGCGTAGCTACTGTCGCAACACTAGATGCCGATGCTCACAGGTCCCTTGCTCAGGTAATCTTTCCCAATTCCCTCTACTATTTTACTTCCAATTTCTCTGTATCGTTGAAAATCCTATCCCAATTGATGAGCACAGACTAGGGCAATGCTTTTGTAGGACTGAGCTGAAATAAGTAACGACAAGTATTACAAAGTACTAGTTAGAAAAGAGTGAGTGTGACAAAGATACTGTATAAATTGCTATGAAAAACACATAATTAGACAAGAAGTATTCAGAAAGACAATGAAAGTAAAAGAAACTTTTATTCTTGAGTGTAGTAGAGCTATGATGTGCTGAAATGATATTTCAAAGATGGATATATTTGATTGATGCTAATTTGACATTCTCGTCTTTTAGGAATATGGCATTAAAGGCTTTCCTACCATTAGGGTTGGATTATCAAGGCACAAGGGAGGCTAAATCCATGGTTGACTTTGTAAAGGCACATGTGATTACTGTTTTATGTAATAAGTTAGAAATATTAATTCAGAANTCAGTATAATCTTGTAATAAACCCCGCGCATAACATGCCTCTTAAAATATTGTACTGTACTCATTATATGACCTTATGTCAGAAAAGTTTGTTGGCCCCTCACTATGTTCAACAAACATCGGAGATAATATAATTCCCCAGTACCCGGTGGAACATAAAAGATACGGCCAATAGAAAAACCTCTTTTACGTGGATGCCATTGACGAATATTTTTCTTCCACACAAATTTATTGGGCATCTCAATATAGGTTAGCAATTTAGCTTCTTGGAAAGTTTTGTTTGCCTCAAACCATTGTGTGATGAACATGCTTTGCCCCAAAGTTTCTTTGTTCAATACTGTCTCAACATCCTCATCATCCTGAAAGAAGACTGTTTGGCTATCTGGTAAATGGAAACTAAGCCTCTCAACTGGCGGGTTTCTACATTGAATCTCAAAACTTAGTAGACGCCAAGTAGCCTCAGATGCAGAAACGTATCTACAATCATAGTACATGTTGATCTCATCGACTAATTGTACACCATCTGCATTTGATGTTGTTTTATAAAATTCAGCAGTAACGCGATCATTTCCCTTGTTCACGTACTTGAATAGGTACTTGATAGATCTAGATTGATTGCACCACTCCACATTCATATGTGCCTTGTATCTCAAAAGCAAGTATCTGTTATGGGGTACCACATATCTGTTGTCCAAATGAATACCATTCTTGGTAATTGTTTTCCCATCATCCCGTCTTCTATATTTGGTAACCATCTGCATCAAAATTTGAGTTTTCAACAAATTTCTTTGGAAAATGTTTAGAACACCGTCTATTTACCATGCATGGAGATGTCTTTCTAGCAACACCACAAGGACCATGTAACATAAACTCCTCGACTGCTTGATGGTACTCAGGATCTAATTCTTTGCTCGGGATTTCAGCGGAGATTATTGAGTCCACTGTAGTTTGACATGGAATACTTGTGTTCAAAAACAAGAAAAAGAAGTATATGAGCATGAGGTAATCCCCGTTTCTGAAATTCATATATCTTGCACCACCCGTAAAACTTGATGGTAAAATAACTCTCTTACCTTGCGTTGAAGGGTCTATATCTCCTCTGAACAATGCATCAAACAAACCTTTGTACACTTCACAACGCAATGCCTTTTGATTGTTACGGATGAATAGTAGACGACCTGTTTCCACCATTGTGTACCCATCAACTAAAAATTGTTGTAACAATCTCCTTGCATGCAATAAGGTTGAAAGTTGACTTCGCCTTTCATGTATTTTAAAAGCAAAATACTCTCTTGGGGATATACGTTGCCTGCTACACCCACTTCGTGAGTATTTGTACAAAATTGTATATCATCCCTATATCCATCTTCTCCAAAAGAAACTAAAGGGTACTCAATGTAAGTACGCATGAGCTCATTAATCCTCTTAAACAACCCTGACTTACACTCAACTATAATGTCTCGCATACCCATGTCCGGGTCTAAATCACCAACAATCAATGCAGCAACCTCGGAGACTGTAGGTAGATTATATGTCCTTGCATCTTTGGACCTCTTTCCTATTAGTCTCATCCTTATTTCAGTTCTAGGATTTTTGAATCTCACTTCTGGCCATTCGAAACGACTTAACCAAAACATTATGCTCATCTAAAGCTGCCTTTATATCATTAACAACCTCCATCTCTATTGATGAACTAACAATGTCATTCCTAAATAATTAAAAGAGAAGTATATTATATATTACAAAAAGTATATTAACTAACAATAAATAGAAAAGCATGATATTACCTTATTGATGTAAGACGATTGTTAACTTCATTTTCCGTGTCATGGATATACAATTGTGCAAACTTTGGTGTAGCACCATCCACAGGTGCAAGCTTCCAATTAAGTGAAAGTTTTGGCCGTTGAGATGATAAACAGGTGGACCACCACCTTGATTTACTGATCTATCAACTCTTCCACCCATTGATGTAAAACAAAACATATTGTTATATGAGCGAATATTTTGCAAGAAGTGATCTCTTTTCTCACTGACCTTAAAAAAAAAGATCCAAAATTTGTTGTGGCGGTTTGTTCTCAAGTGGTAATTTAATCTTACCATTGGTACAACATAATGAATACTTAGCAATTCCGTTAGAATTCCGTACACCTACACGCTCTTCATACCAAAATAAGGCGCCGCAATGTTGGCATGAATCACACGGATCCCCAAAATCGGCATAAGTGACTACAACAAAAATATAAAACTAAATTTTAGCAACCCTTGTTCAATAATTATTTGAATAATATATTAGTGGCAAATCTACAAATGTAATGAAAATGAAGTAAGAACTAACCAATTGATTCATTATTTGTTAAATCTTGTTCCTCCATGGCCTCGTCGAAGCTTGTTTAAGTTTCTAAACTCCATTGTAGAAGACATCATTGCATTGGTTATAGTACTGCTTGTACTTTGGAAGGAGGAATCTAATTTCATATATATATATATTGTAAGAATGTAGGTAACAAAATTACTCTTAAAAACGAAATTTTAAGATATTTGATATTAAAAACAATAAGTAAAAAATTGTATATATAAGATATTTGTAATACCTCGTTCTCGATTCATATTAAGTGTCACGGGGATATCCTGCAACGGTGTCCTGTTTTTGTCCATCAAATTATTGCTCACCCTTGATGGAACTAAAATAAATATTTCTATGTCAGATTAAAACATTTAAAAATTTGCTAACATTGGTACATAACATTTTAAAATTTTGATAATAATGTACTAACCTTCAGTTAATACGCTCAACGGAGTAACTAAGGATGATTGAAAAACACCAAATAATTGATTTGGAGGTTGAATAGAAGATAACCGATTATTTTTGGACCAATGACATTTTCATCTTGTATCGAATTTTCATTTTCTACATAACAAATATAAATTCAAATTAGATTTAGATATACCCTGAAAAATACATAGCAAAATTTTAACAAAACCAAATTATTAGGAATATACGTATACATACATACATATAAATAAATGTATATACATATATTTATGTATGTATAGGTACATATATAATACAAAAGTAAATTCAATTCAAAAACACAATTATTTGTAATTTATAACAAATATAAATTCAAATTAGATTTAGATATACCATCAAAAAATACATAGCAAATTTTTAACAAAATCAAATTATACCTATACTAAAGATTTAATTAATATAACAATTTAACAAAATCAAATATACCTATACTAAAGATTTAATCTATATAACAATTTAACAATTTAATAACCACAAAATCTATATAATATAATACAAAAACTTAGTAACAACAAAATTTATAATCTATAATACTACAAAACAAATAATCTGAATTAAATATCTATATATTAAAAGATATATACCTATACATACGTACATACATATACATAGATATATACCTATACATACATACACACATATATAAAGCCAAAAAAAAAAAAAGGGAAACGGGATATGTAGTAGATGGTATTCCAGAACCATCCACTACACTGTAGTTTCCATCTCCTCTTTGCTCTTTGCTCGCTGCTCTCTGATCTCAAATCTCACCTCTCTACTAAAGTTCTTTGGATCATATTCCAGATCCGTCTACTACGATCTATACTCATTCTGCTCACGCCTCTCTGTTCTCTGATCTCAACTCTCACCGACGGGAATATTCAATTTCCTAACACGTAACTCTGACCTAACTACAGTTTCCTACTCCAAAAATTAGAGGCGACGGTGACCTTGATTCGGGAAACCACAGTCCTACAAAAATGGCTACTATCCTCGAGGATTCAAACTACGATGGAGTGCAAGGGTAAGATTCTCTTGCACCACCCGTAAAACTTGATGGTAACATTGAGTGGTGCATTTCGTAACATTGTGGGATTCTTAATTGAGGGTCCGAGGAGCCCACACCTTGAACATGACCCTAATAATATATATATATATATATATATATATATATATATATATATATATATATATATATATATGTTCAGGTGCTGTTAAAGTTTCCGTGCAGTTGTGTGGTGATCAATGCTCTTTAAAAAAAATTCTAAACTGATACATCTTATACTTCTAATGTACGCACCTTAAGTTGGATTAACATAAATATGATTTGTAGAGAAAATCTTATAAAGAATATTGGTTGTGTTTTGGAACTGCAAAAAAATAAAATAAAACAAAAAATAAAAGGAAAACCATGCACATTAAGAAGGAAAAGAATGCACCTTAAGAAGGACAATCACGCACCTTAAGCTTCAGGTTGACGCATCTTAAGTTTCCAAAACTACTCACCTTAAGCAAAAAAACCACGCACCTTAAGCAAAACAATCAGGCACCTTAAGCACAAAAACCACACACCAAGTACAAAACCACACACCTTTAAGTTTTAAGAACCACTCACCTTAAGCACACAACCCATGTACCGTAAGTACAAAACCACACGCACCTTAAGTACAAAAACCACACACCTTAAGCACAAAACCATGCACCTTAAGAAGGAAAATCACTGCAAGCACCTTAAATTTGATCTAGATGCAAAAATTAACAAATTGCCACAATGTTTTTTTTTTTTTTTAATTTTGGTAATCCTTGACCTTAATTTAAGCAAGATCAATAGCTCATATTTAACCGCACAATCGCATGGGGGACACCCAACTGCACGAGAACTGAATTAAACAAGCCTTAAACAAGGTGGGTCCTTCCACCCTGGGGTCGAACACCTTAGTTGAGGATCATAGCTTCCGCTTGAACCAGTTTCGAGATGCCAAGATCATCCATATCTTTCGGGAGGACAACTAGTGTGCAGACTTCCTGGCTAATCTGGGCCAACTCTCCCCGCAGGGCGTGACTATTCCGGATCATCCCCTGGACGACTTGATTGTCCTTCTCCAACGCGATGTGACAAGTGTGGCTACTTGTAGGCGTTGCTAATTTTTGGGACCTTAGGTCCCTCCATCCTACCAAAAAAAAATTACGTGAAGTGCTTAAAAGTTATAAATTAGCTTTTGGAAAGCTAGAAGGCTAGAAGCATTCAGAATAGTGCTTAATCAAGCACTTTCGTGCTTTAATTTGAAAGGTTTTAAGCTTAAGTTGTTAGCTAGCTAACCAATTATTTAGCACTTAATTACGTGATGTGCTTATAAATTAACTTTTGGAAAGCTAGAAGCATTCCAAAGTGCTTAATCAAGCACTTTCGTGCTTTAATTTGAAAAAGCTTTGAAAGCTTTTGTGCCAATTATTTAGCACTTAATTGCGTGAAGTGTATGTAAATTAGCTTTTGGAAAGCTAGAAGCACCGAATGGTGCTTATAACTGGCAGCACATCGAGTGGTGCTCTGACCATTAGGTTAATCTTTCGATTTGTACAGACTTTCGGTCACTCAAATATTTTGAAACAGGTTATTAATGGTCAGTATGAATTAATTATATATTAATTTCGTAACTGTTGATATTATTTTAATAATAAATATAATCATTTCAAACATTATAATCTGATTATTAAATTAGATTTATGTGTCATTCATTTGTGCTATTTAATTCTAATTCCCTATATCTTTAAAAAAAAAATTATAAACAGTTAGGTGTTGGGCAGAAATTTTTGGTGTTGTTGACTTTTGAACTAATCAAAACTTTTGTTGATTTTTCCTCCTCTCTCCATGAAAATCACTTGTGTTCTTGATAATTTTGCCCACACTTTCAGTAAAATATCAAAGTGCTCGCCTTTGGTTTTAGTTCGCCGAACTTTAGGTTTGTGTGCTCAAATGAACACTAATGTCATAATCGGTTTTATCCTTGAGACCGATGCTACAATGCTTCTAGCACTCCTGGAAGGTAGCGAATTGGTTTTAAAGAAAGTGCGAGTATCACACGACTCGAGCTGAGTTTTCTCCTTCTCTTTTTTTTTTTTCTTTTTTTTTTCTTTTTTTTTTTTGGGTTAAAACCTCAGGTTTATGGAAACCCTTTCTTGTTTATTTATTTTTATATAAATAAATTATTGGTTACATACCAAGTTATTTGGTTGTGATATGATTAATTTTTTTCAAAATTAAATCCCTTTGTGCTAGTTTAGTACTAATTCTGGTGGGATTATATTTTTCATAAAATAAACCCATATTTTCCTGTGTGTATATTATTATTTTTGGTTATGTATCAAAATTGGTTGGAATTAATTTTTTATAAATTAAATTTTAGATTTTCGTGTATATATATGAAATAACTTCTTGGATCTTGAATGCAATACTTTAGGGATTATTTAACGTTTTTATAAGTTTTAGTCCAGATTAGATAAACTAAAAGCCAAACAAAAAATAAAAACGCAAGTAAAGAAAGAGAACCCGGACACAGGAATTGATCACGCAGTTCGGAGCTATCACTCCTGCGGGGCTACTCAGCTTTTGCCCAAACCACTAGATGCACCAAGGTTTACACAAGTTGGAATACAACCCAAACGTACAAAGGTTCACTACCAACACACAACCTTCAACATCTACTTTTGAATTGACAAAACTGCAAGCCAAGATCAAATTCTTCAATTCTTCATCTCGACTCAGCAACAGCGACAGCATCAAAGACAGCTTCAAAGACAGTAGTATTCGAGCAAATGATCTTCAGATCCGAGACTCTTCGCTCTTCTTGCGTTTTTTCAGAGGCAAAATCGCGAATCACAGTCAGCAGCTGCTTCTTCTTCCTCGTTCGCCGCTGCGACAACAATACAACGACTACGAGCTCTGCGCTCGAGCTTTTCGCGGATCTGCTCCGGATGAAAATTATAAACAGAGAATTGATGAGCACTTTGCTCAAACTCTGAATACAAATAGAATCAAAAAAGGGATTAATGAACTCTGCGCTCGAAATCTCCATAGATCTGCTCTGTAAACTATTTCTATGCCATCGACCAATGACTAACAAGCTCTGCGCTTGTACTCTCCATGGATCTGCTCCAGGAACGATGATGGCGGCTAATGAGGGATGGACGAGCACTTTGCTCGAATACTTCACGGATCTGCTCCGTAAATGTCGATTAACACCTACAAGCAGACGATTGACGAGCAACTTGCTCGAATACTTCACGGATCTGCTCCGTAAACTTGATTGACATGATTGGAGGATCACACTGCTCAGATTTTGATTCTTCTCATAGTTCGACAACTGGTCAGAAAGCCTAAGAGCTGAATACGAATAAGAGAGCAGCGGCGTTTGTGGATCGAAGTACTGCCGGCGGACCAAGGATCCTCTGCGGATCGGTCGCCGGAGATGAACGAACATGTGAGCTGGATTCGCCGGTGCCGGCAGCTGCAATGACATAGCTACCTTACCGGCGCTCTGATACCATGTTGCAATACACAGTAGTGATAGCAAAGAAGGAAAACGTATGTTGTATTGATGAGGGAAAAAACTGAAGCTTACAATATGAAGTCTATATAGTGCTGCAGTGTATATATATAGAGAGGAAGGAGAAGAAGAGATGGATTAACAGACTGATGGATTAACAGACTCTAACCATATGGACTAACAGATTACCAGACTCTAACCATATGGATTAACATACTCTAATGACTAATGCCCTTCACCACCTTCTTCCTCCAACAAATCTGGTGATGTTACGGAATTACAGATCGGTGTGAAGGTAAATCTTTGGGATTTCAATTTCTGTTCATGTATATATACTTCCTTCATTTCTAATGTGAGAAGTGAGAAATGTCTCGTGTTTTTATTTTATTTTTTTAATTTTTTTTTCTTTTTTTGGAATCGCTTAAGCCGAAGCATTGATGAGTTTATGATTTCACAAGAAATATATGATATTCATTGCTGCCTGCAAATGATTATGTTTGATTTCATTTATCTCATCTTATTAGATAGAATATTAGGTGCTATTGTATGAATAGTGGATTGTGATTAGGGTGAGTAGGTATGATTTATGACTTCGGATTGTGAATAATATATGGTCCACTCAGAATTTCTTATTGATTATTGAATTAAATAAGCTAAAAACACTGCTTTTGGCTCAATTGTTGCAGTATAAGCCAAAGACTTGTGAACTCCAGGCTCATAAAGGTGACAGAGTCAAAGTACACTATCCGGTGAGTATAACTATTACTACTAGTACTTCTATTCTTGATATTTTACACATAATAAAAAAATCAAATTATAAAATTGAAATTTATCTGTGTGACAGTGAGTAATTTTTATATATTAGCCTGGTGGAACCTGCACTTAAATGAGATATTTGATTTACTCCTGCAAAAATGGTTACTGAGTTTGTATTTTGAGCTGGCATACTGTGTTTAGTTATACTGCCACTAATAAAGATCTGTCCTGTATCTGGTAAAATGAGCATTATTTGAATTTAGTAGCCTGCTCAGTTTTAGAGCTTATTGCTGGTCTTTGCAGGGAAAAAATTGTGATAGTTGAATTAAAAAAATTGTGTATTATGTATATCTATATTAGAAGCAAAATGGATACAAATCCTGGTGAGATGAAACAATTGGATTACAGTGGTATGTGTTTCAATTTGATCAGTAAATTAACATTTTTCTAAAATACTTTTTAAAGCTTTGCTAGTATTACTCAGTATTCCTTCTGAAACAAGTCCTTTAATATCCTCGTGTCTATTCGTTCAGCACATATGTTTAGATTATCTTTTTAGATTTAAATATATTATGCTCCTATAAGTTCAATGCTGCAAAAGAAGACAATTTATTGTTTGTCATATTATGTATTAGTGCTGATTCCAGTTTTTTTCTGTAGAAATATAGCTCAGCTTGCAAAGGTTAAGGTCATGAAAAGAGGTGAATGAACAGACCTCAAAATTCCACACAGGTAAATATCATGTAATAATGTTTTGGTTGCAATATCATGTTTGAGCATATATGGTGATCTTGGATGGGACTGCGAAATGGAGGGCAGCCGTATTGGAGGTAATTCCACGACTTTGTGAAATCTAGGCAATTGTTTATACAATTTAAGAATAGTCCTAGGATAATTGATTTTTAACTGTAGAATTCTTTAGGTAAAGATGCATACTTTATCGGTCATTGTGTGCATCATTTAATATTTCGAAATTCTGTTGCTACACAATTTTATCATGGAAAACTGACATTGTGGTCCTATTTTTGTCAAAAAATAATCATGGAACAGATACTTCATGGTCTAGTAGGTGAGTTCACAAGTCAGAGCTATAATATTTTTATTGAGAGATCAGAGAACTTCAAATTGTAGGGGAGGGGAGTATTTTTTGGTTGAGTATGCCCCAACTTGAATGTATGCAAATAACGAATTCCTGGCATGTTGGAGGAAGGGTAATAGAGTCATTTCATATTGCTTTGAGGTTGTAACCCGTTTCTCTCCATAGCATTGTGTATATAAGTCGTATCTTCACTGTAACAGAATTTAGTTTTCATTCTGCTCAATAACACACTTTCTCCTTTCTTTGTTCTTGTTAATCTCTTCATCACGCTACCACTGCATATTCTAATATGGTATCAGAGCGCCGGTGAGGGAGCCATGACGCCGCGGCTTCCGACACCGGCGAATCGAAGTCTGGAGACCGTTGACGGTGAGCCACTTGTTCTTTTCCGGCAATCGATCCGCAGTGGATCATTACTCCGCAGAGGAGCAACAATGTCCGCCGTAGGAGATAGCGGTGGATTCAAAGCCTCAACGGAGGATTTACTTGTTCTTTTCCGGCCAAAGATCCACAGAGGATCTTCACTCCACAGAGGAGTAAGTTCGCTCTTACAATCTAGCATAGACGACAGTTCACGGAGCAGATCCGTGGAGATTTCGAGCAAAGTGCTCGTTAATCCTCAGTTTGCAGCCTTCAATCGTTGTTCACGGAGCATATTCGTGAAGAATTCGAGCAAAATGCTCGTCAATCCTATGTTTGCAGGTTTCGATCGAAGTTCGCGAAGCAGATTCGCGGAAAGTACGAGCGTAGAGCTCGTCGATCATTCACCAGTAGCCGTTCCTGGAGCAGATCCATGGGAAGCAGGAGCAAATTGCTCGTTAGTCTTCAACAATTCGTGGAGCAGATCCATGGATTCGTGGAACAGAGTTGTCGGAGCTGTATCGTCGCCGCAGCGGCGAACGAGGAAGAAGCAGCAGCAAAAGCCGAGTCAGCCGAACACGGTAGGGGATGACGACAGTGGTAGATTTTCCAATTTATTGGACCTGCAATCGTTATCGCCGACCTCAAAATCATCAGTTTCGGATTCCAGTGATTCTCTGCTTCGGATGCCGGGGACGGAGGACAGGTTGATGGTTTTGAGGCTGGTAAGAATGTCGGACATTCTCCAGGAGAGTTCCGATATGGATTCTATGAGTTCGTTTATGCTTTGCTTTGTCTTAGATCTTCGATGCCTATCGCCTCCGCTACTTCGCGATTTGAGGCAGTCACTGTTGCAGATAGCGAATTTTCACGCAATATCTTCGTCAGCTAGTAATGGTAATCGATCGAAATTGAAACCACTGCTTGATCGGATCGGACTGTGCTACGTATTCAAAAATCGGATTACATGTGCCGATGAGCTAAAGGTGGCATATAGTCCGGGAGGCAACTTCAATCTACGTGATATCCACCATGCGGTTAGTAGTCTGCCTACTGATGCCCTTACTCTAGAACTCAACAACTCCATGGCTCTCTGTGGTGTTGATATGAAACTTTCAAATGTTCTACATGACAAAGTTCTATATTCATGGGGAAGTCAGGATAAAGGTATCACAAGAAAAGTTGTGTTGATAAGCTCTTGTATAGTTGATAATCTGGACTTAGTAACTAGAAGGGCTCTAATGGATGCAGCAGATAAGTGTGTTGCTTCTGTTGAGTTTGTTGGTGTGTCGAAGCATGTGAGTGAGAAAATATGGATTGAAATTGACAATGATGGGAGAGGTTTCTGGCAGAACATTGTAGTGGAGAAGGTTGCATCATACTGTGGAACACCTATGTGTGTGGATGGCCGGACCAGTGATGAGAATAGTTATATTGACATTCATCCAGCTGTAAATCACAACTTCAAGGAAGGAGAAACCATAAGGATAAATGTAAAGAACAAACCTTCTAGTGGAGCAGGCATCATGAATGGAAATTGGGTAAATGAACCTAACGCAGATGTCATCTTATTATTCTTCAGAACACTGTCAGTTTGTCATACAGCAATTCCTGAACTAAATGAGGAAACTGGTATCTTTACCTATGAAGCAGACAGCATCAAAATGTATCTAGAGGCTACCACAAAGCATTTGAATGTTCAAGCTGAAGAAGTATCTAGCTTGTCTCTCTCACGTACTTTCACTCTAAGCTGGGCATACAACCTTGCATGCTCCAGCTTACCGGGGGGTGTTGGAGGAAGGGTAATAGAGTCATTTCATATTGCTCCATAGCATTGTGTATATAAGTCGTATCTTCACTGTAACAGAATTTAGTTTTCATTCTGCTCAATAACACACTTTCTCCTTTCTTTGTTCTTGTTAATCTCTTCATCACGCTACCACTGCATATTCTAATATGGCAAAACATGCTTCTTATCAAGTATAAATTGGTTTAAAGCTTTAAGGTTCATTTGCTCTGAATTAATTTTGAAGCATGAAATTATTGTTTATGACAATTATGTAAATTATTCTTTCCTTCCCTCCTGCCCTTCTTTACCAAGTTACATTTGTTATTGCATTCCCAGCCCCATGGCTAGTTTGCTGATTATTCTCATTTTAAAGACCATCTTGTTTGTGCTTAAACTTTAGATTATCCGATATTCATTCTTTGGCACAAAGGAGGCATTTGGCCGTGGACCATCAGGGCTCTTGTGGCTTAGGTACAAAGTCTATGACATTTGTTATACCGTAGCAGTCAAGGCAGCATTTTCGGTTTGGATTTTTTTTAATCATTATCATTAATAAATTCTAATGGCGTAGTGTTGGTAGAGTTCTTTGCCCCGTGGCGTGGCCACAGTAAGGCGTCGCTACTGTCGCAACACTAGATGCCGATGCTCACAGGTCCCTTGCTCAGGTAATCTTTCCCAATTCCCTCTACTATTTTTACTTCCAATTTCTCTGTATATATAATTGATATGAAAAAACACATAATTAGACAAGAAGTATTCTGAAAGACAATGAAAGTAAAAGAAACTTTTATTCGTGAGTGTATGTAGAGCTATGATGTGCTGAAATGATATTTCAAAGATGGATATATTTGATTGATGCTAATTTGACATTCTCGTCTTTTAGGAATATGGCATTAAAGGCTTTCCTACCATTAGGGTTTTTGTACCTGGAAAGCAGCCTGTGGATTATCAAGGCACAAGGGAGGCTAAATCCATGGTTGACTTTGTAAAGGCACAGGTGATTACTGTTTTATGTAATAAGTTAGAAATATTAATTCAGAACAATGGTTTTCTCTTTGTTCACTCCACTTTAAGTGATGAACATTGTAATTGAACAAGCTAAAAATTAGTGTGCTTGTTAATGAAGGTTTTTTTGCTTGCAAAATAGTTTGAATGGCTATATAGGTTTCACACAGTATAGAGGATTTAATTGAATCTATTATCAGGTTGAGGTGACTGCTCTTAATAGTTTTGAAGAGAAAGAGAACAATTCAGGGAGCAGGGGCAAATTATAATAAAATTAATTTTCCAATAATTTTATTATTATTTTTTTTATATAAAAATGACTATCTGCGTCTGGAACTAGGAAGTTCCAGACGCAGATAGTTAATTAAAAAAATAAATAAAAAGGCCATCTGCGTCCGGGACGTAGCTGGTGACTATCTGCGTCCGGGACTACTCCGGACGCAGATAGTTCGGACAAATTGCATCTCCGGCATATGCGTCTGGCGTACTCCAGACGCAAAAAGTCTAAAACTCCAGACGCAAATGCCTCTTTTTGTACTAGTGAGGGTGAGAGATTTGAGGAATTTGTGAGGATTGGACAAAAGAGATTGTTCCTTTCATCCGTAGCTTTGAAGATTAGGAACGGGTTGGTGACAATTTGAGGGTTTGAGCTTGAAGCCATGGGAGGCTGGAGAAGCGTGAGAATATATGAGATTTAATCCAACAAGATTTTGAGATAGATCTTTTAGGATAAGAAGGTAGAAGATTTAGGAAAAAAAAGGTTTAGGATTCTTGGAAATTTTTCCGGCCAAGGGAAAAAAAAAAAAGATCCACTATTATATATTCCTGAAAAATAGAACACTAAAAGAGAAAAAAAAAATTAGTGATAAAATAATTTATTTAAAAAAAACATACCTGGTTTATTTCAAAGATAACCCTTCAATCTTGAATTTCTAGATTCTCTACACCTTCCACTAGTTCTTGAGTTTCACTTTTCCATTGCGGTGCATTTGGTATTTTCTGGGTTATAAAATCCGCTTTCCTGACCCAAACTTGTTTTACAAATGGTGCAATATAATGCGCTTGTGAATGTACTTCTCAACCCTTTGATCCTTGTAGAAATAGTAGCATTCAGGTCTGGTGTGGCCGCGCATCTTGCAATAATGACATATAGGGTTATATCTCATGCGATGAAAGTTTGGATACCTTACATTACCATAGCCACGTCTAGATGTATTGGGTTTGGCAAAGACACGATATGATCCAGATTCTGTCACACGGCGTTGTGAAGCTGAGCTTGATTCAAGTGTGTCATACACTGGTTTAGACGCTGTCATATTGCCTTGTTGAGCTGGGTTTGATTTTGGCGTGTTATGAACTGGTTCAGAACTTCTCACAAACACAGTATATTTGTTCTTCCCACTGGAGAAACCAAGCCCAAATTTTGTAGACGTTTGTCTTCCTGAATCAAGTATTTCATCAAGGGTAGATGTGGTGTCCATCATCTTGATACGTCGTTTGAGCGTGTCTAACTCCTGTTGTAGCTTTTCTTCACGTTCAAGACTAGCCTTCAGTAGGAGATCTTTTTCAGCAGCTTGGTTTTTGTACACCATCTTAACATTTTCTAATACAACAATTTTACTAGACAAGGAATGATGCACTTTAAATAAAGCCTCCCATCTGGAGTACAATTTTTTGTATTCTAATTCATAAGACACAGGAGGTAACTCTCGATCTTCAGCTGAATTATATTCTCCACTGTCTGAACCAGCGAGCTCTTCTGTGTCAGGTTCAACGTCAGCTATTGCAGTAAAGGCCACGAAATTTCCAGAAATTTCGTCAGTGTCTGAATCAGCAGCTTCTGATTCAGGTTCATCATCGCTCCAGGTTAGGGCCGTCATGGACTTCTTTCTTCGTAAGTATGTTGCACACTCGGCTTGAACATGTTCAAATCCTTCGCATTCATAGCATCGGATGCCCTTGTTCACTTTGTCTTTCGGTTTAACAGTGTGTGAGCCAGATGATCTAGATGTTGATCCTCCATATTTTGTCACACCTTTTGAGCTACTCGAGTTGGTTCCCTTCTGATTTTGCATCCTAGTATTTTGTGTGTAATTCTTTTGCTTAACCTGTTTCAAAATTTTAGAAAAATGTTTAGATAATAAACCAACAGGATCATCAGAAAGCTCATCTGTATCAGGCAAGTCGAAGTCTTGTCCTTCAGCGTTGAAAGCAACGGATTTCTCCTTCTTTGTATGATCGGTCAGAATCTCCATTTCGTAGGTCTTAAGACTTCCCATCAACGCTGCAAGGGTTTTATCTTCCCAACCAGCGTTTTCCTGCATAGCAGTCACCTTCATTCGAAAACGCGGTGGTAGATAACGCAAGACTTTCTTGACCAATTTTTGTTGGGGAAATGGCTCGCCTAACACAGCAGCTTGATTTGCCAGTTCTTGAACACGTTCGTTGAAGCTTGTAATATTTTCGTTTTCATTCATTCGTAGATCTTCAAAATCTGAATGAACCAGCTGTAACTTAGATTGTCTTACTGAGTCAGTACCTTCATAGGTAGTTTCCAATATTTCCCACGCTTCTTTTGCAGATTCACAGCCTGCAACTAAAGTAAACTGACTTTCATGCATTAGCGAATAAATAGTATCTAAACCTTTATGATTGTAACCAGCAAGGGTCCTTTCAGCTGCATCCCATTCAACTTTTGGTTTGAGCACTTTGGGATCATTTTCTGTTGCACCCGCCTTTTTGGGATGTTCCCAACCAGTTAGGACAGCTGTCCAGATTCGATCGCTTAGAGCCTTTGGATGCATTTTTGTTTGAGCTTTCCAGTATGGGTAGTTGTCACCTGTTAACTCGGGAGGAGTTTTCATCCTTTCCATCCTAACACACTCAACACACGGTGAGACAGAACAAAAGACAGCGAAAACCGAAAATAAAGCAACGAACAGACAACAAAGAATTGAGTTCAAGAAACACGAGATCGCCAGATCGGTAGACTAATAAATTAAGTCCCCGTGCTTTGATACCAATTGAAATAACTTCGTGGATCTCGAATGCAATACTTTAGGGATTATTTAACGTTTTTATAGGTTTTAGTCCATATTAGATAAACTAAAAGCCAAACAAGAAATACAAACGCAAGTAAAGAAAGAGAACCCGGACACAGGAAATTGATCACGCAGTTCGGAGCTATCACTCCTATATCTGCGGGGCTACTCAGCTTTTGCCCAAACCACTAGATGCACCAAGGTTTACACAAGTTGGAATACAACCCAAACGTAAAAAGGTTCACTACCAACACACAACCTTCAACATCTACTTTTGAATTGACAAAACTGCAAGTCAAGAATTCTTCAATTCTTCATCTCGACTCAGCAACAGCGACAGCATCAAAGACAGCTTCAAAGACAGTAGTAGAACGTCATTAAATCTTCAAATGATCTTCTTAATATTCACGTGTGAAATCTCTCAACTTGTATTGTGTGGAAAGGTTAATCTTAGAGCTTCAAGTGCCTTCCTCTATATAGTGTAGCATCCTTTAACAACCTTCACAAACTTAGATCTGAAAAACTCCTTGAATAAAAGAGAGCCACAATCCTTAAAATTCTGTTAGCCACACAATTTGAATTGGTGGACTAATTCCTTGCAGTCTGAGACAGCATCCGCTGGCACAACTTCCTTTTTAGCACTGGCGTACATGCTGACTTACGGTCCAAAAAACTAATAAACCTAGATATAAGCTAAGTGTATTTTTGACAAATAATGTAGCCAATTAACATAAGGGCCGTGTATCATTTGTACACTTACAATATATTTTATATATTTTTTGTGTATCAACTTATTAACCACCAACAAACGATTGCCTGATCCTTTAGTATAATTTGCCAGCGGCTCAAATTAAAGATGCTGATTGTGTGCCAAACACCTTGTGCTCAGATGACATATAGTGACTCGCCTATTTGAAAGGTGAGATCGAGTCTCAGTGGAGGCGATATTGACTCTTTGTACTTCAACAAGTTGAGAAAGTATAGATGAACAGATAACAAAGTCAACGTCTTTGATTGTGTAGCAACTACCATATGAACAAAATCCACAAGCTAGAAAACACAAAGAGAATCGAAAATCCATTTCGTCTCGCAACCAGTTGTCCAGTTTTATACTACTTTCACGTTCACGCAGACATGAAAGTCCTTAGTCACGCACACACAGAATAATATTTTAATGATTATTCTTTACATTAATAAAAATAAAAATAACAATTACTGAATATTTAATTAAACATATTATTTTTTTTGAATTTTCATAAACAAGCACATTAATATTTAAAATAAATACAATAAAAAATATGTGGGTTAAAATATAAAGTTAAAAAAAAAATTTGAGGTGAGGGGATGCTACAATTTGACTATTTGAGAAAGGAAGTTGGGGGTGTTTGACTGTTCATGAAACTCGATAATTTTTTTTTTGGGGAAAAGGGTCAAATAAGCCCTTAAACTTTAGCTCAAAAGTCAATTAGCCCCCCTCAACTTTTTAAAGGTACAATTACACCCATAAACACTTCATTTTGATGCAATGAGACCCAAAAATAGGTTAATGACCTGCTATCACAGGTCATTAGAAATCCGACCACCTTCCCGCACATTTTCAGGCAAAAAAAAGTGACCGGCGACCGGCGACGGTCGCCGGTCACGGAGAAGGGGAACCACTGGTTCGCCTTCTCCCAGCGAGAAGGCGGCTACTGGTTTGCCTTCTCACCGGAGAAGGCAAACCAGTCGCTGGGAGTGGTTCTCCTCCTCCGCGTGACCGGCGACCGTTCGCCGGTTGCCGGTCAATTTTTTGGCCTGAAAATATTTTGGAAGGTGACCGGATTTTTAATGACCTGTGATAGCAGGTCATTAACCTATTTTTGGGTTTCATTGCATCAAAATGAAGTGTTTATGGGTGTAATTGTACCTTTAAAAAGTTGAGGGGGCTAATTGACTTTTGAGCTAAAGTTCGAGGGCCTATTTGAAAAAGTCAAAGTAGTTTTTTTTTTTTTCAAAAATTTTAAACCAGCATTATGAGTCCAAAAAGTTTATTTCAATAACTATTTACCAAAAGCTAATGTTAATCAGAAATTTTAAAATTGTGCCAAAAAGTTATTTACCAAATAAGAGCATTGTTTTAAAAATCACACCAGTTATTTCAGTTTTAACATCCATTCATCGCAAATTATATCGTGGACCGCACATCAAAACGACAGACAGATGAAACGATCTCCGTTCCGCGTCATTCACTTTCAGTTCATATACACTGTTACATTTCAACACAACTGCATTTACATAATGATCCCACCGAATCTTTCTCGGTTCGTATAATGATCCTAGCTGGCCCATGAGAAATTGTCACGTGTGACAACTGAAACTAAGTTCTCCTAGAATTTTTTCATAAAAGAGAGCTCACTTGTCACTTGAGCTACCCCATTGAATTATTCAAATACGATGATTGTAGTATACATGAATCTGCACTTGGTTATCAAACTCAATAATAAATTGCAATTTAGTCTCTAAACCACCTAAAATCATGCAATTAAGTCAAAATAGACTTGTTTGACCAATCATTGTTGATATGACAGTTAATTTTTAAATTTTTAAAAATAATTTTAAATTTCAAAAAATAAATAAATAAAAAAAATGAAAACATTCACCTCCACACGAAGATCAGACCTTCCTTCATCTTAGGGTAGAGGCGAAGTTTTTTTTTTCGTCTAATTTTTAAATTTAAAAATTTTTATTAAAAAATTAATAAATTAACCGTCATGTTAATAATGACCTGTTAAACAAGTCAATTTCATCTTTTTTTTTTTTTGAGAGTAAGTCAATTTCATCTCAATTGCACAATTTTAAGTAGTTCAAGGGTCCAATTACAATTTCTGTTTGGTAAATAATCAGCCTATCAGCCAATTTTGGCTTATTTGACCACTATTAGTTGTTTGGTTAATAAGCTTTTTGTAACTCCAAAATGTTAAAATTCAAAAGGCTACTCAAAGCAGCCTTTTCAATTAGTTTTTTGAGAAAAGAAATTACACCAAACAGCTATTAGCTAACAACTAATTTATCAAACAACTTTCTACAATCAGCTAATATTATCAACAAATCATACATTCTAACCCAAACAGCCAACCCAATCAGCCAACAACCATTTACCAAACAAGGCCTTTATTTATTTCGATGGCCAATTACATATTCTTGTGTAATTCTGAAACCTATTTGAACATTATTCCTGGATAAATATACATAGGCTAGATTAAGGCAAATTATACCGTGCACCACGGTGCACACAGCAATGTGCACCACGTACGTAAACGACGTCGTTTTGAGTATTGTAAACTGTCCCTTTTTTTTTGGAAATCATGTTTCCCGTTTCGACCCGTCTGTGTATTTATGTTAATATTCTGTGTATTCTAGGTAATCGTTCTGTGTATTCTAGGCAATCATTCTGTGTATTCTAGGCAACCGTTTTGTGTATTCATGTTTGTAACAAGTTCTGTGTATTTTGTGTCAATATTCTGTGTATTCATGTTATTAACACAGACTGTGATGTGTTTGTGCATTCGAATGTTAGGAGGATGAGTTCTGTGTATTTTGTGTCAATATTCTGTGTATTCTGGACAAATATTCTGTGTATTCTAGGCAAACGTTCTGTGTATTCTTGATAATGATTATGTGTATTATAGATAATGAATTCCTTTGAGTCATTCGCATCCGCGTCCACTAACATCGAAACGACGTCGTTTTGGGTGCACATTGCTATGTGCACCGTGGTGCATGATATAACGATTGCTAGATTAATAATCCACATATTTTATTTATTCAAAATTCTATTTACTACAAAAAAAATAGTACTGATTTTTTATTTTTAAAAACATTGATCTTGTAATTAATCTTATATGTCTATTTTTTATGATGAACATATATATATATATATATATATATATATATATATATATATATATATATATATATAGGGTCCCATTCTGGTGTGAACTAGTGATTATGTGTGAACCTGTGGACCTAATTGCACCGTTCAATTTTTTTTTTTTTTACGGATGGGATTGTTTGCGTTAATTACGTGCCTATGGGTCTGTAGAGCACAGTGCACTTATGTTGTTGTTAGCTTGGGGTCATTTTTGTCCAACTTTTCCTAGGGTGAATAAGCGTGAATCACAATCACATCTCCAGTCCTAACCCGGTCGTCTTCCAAGAATTTAGTGCATCGTAATTCTCCCCATCGCAACAGCATCGCTCGAACAGTCCCGGTTCTTCGACGACGGGCAGTGAACGGCGGAACTCAGGCACGGCTGGTTAACAGACGTCCGGTGACTACGATTTCTGACAGAGGTAAGTCTCTCACTATCTTAGGCTTCCACGTTTGCGGTTGTCCGTTCCCGCTCCTTCTCTGGTTGCATGGCTGCATTTTTGTTTCGTCCTGGGCAGTTGTTGGTGCCGTGGTGTGTGTATTGGGTTTACGTGAATTCTCCAAACACCAAAGGGTGTTCATGGCAATGGACATACCTGGGCGGCCTTTTTTTTTTTTTTTTTTTTTTTTGTTCAGTCATTAATTTGTCTGTTATCACGGTTGGCTCTCGTTTTGGGCATTGGAGGGTGGTACACTTGGGGTTTGGGGTTTATTCCACGTGGTGTGAGGCTGGTGATCACTGGTTATCCCTCTATGAACTTCCCCTGAAGTTAATGTATAGTAAATAGGTATTGTATATTACTAATTCAGTCTTGTAAGGGAGTGATCAGGCTTGGGTTATGCATGCATGTGGTTTTTTGTTTGTTTTTTATTTTTATTTTTTTTATTTCAACTCCAAACTATATAGTTGGTTATATAATAAGCTTGTACAGCAGTTGTCCAAACCAATTTTATATAATGATGGTTATAATTTTAGTACTGGGGAAACACTGCGTGGTGCAGTGCACTATATTTCATAGAGCAAAAATGAGTTTTTGTGTTGTTGGCATCGAGTAATGTAGATGTTTAGTTTGTTTATTAATAATGAAAACTCCAAATTAGCCATATGTAGCCGGGTAGTTTTGTTTTGGAGTTGGAAGAGTTATCCCTATGTTTATACAACATTGTTTTTTTTCTTTTTATTTGAACTCCAAAGTATATAGTTGATTATTGCTTCTATTTTGGATTTTGTTTATGTTTATGCTGCTAGATATATGCGTAGCTTTTGCAGTAGTTTTCCAATCCAATGTTATATAATGCTGCTTCTAATTTTAGTACTGGGCTAAAACTACGTGGTGCAGTGCACTATGTTTCATAGAGCTAAATAATTAGTTTCTGTGTTGTTGGCATCGTGAAATCCACATGTTTAGTTTGTTTATTAATAATGAAAACTCCAAATTAACCATATGTAGTCTGCTAGTTTTGATTTGGAGATGGGAGAGTCATCCCTATCATTATATAACATTGTAGTTTGATGGCCTTTCTTTTTCATTTTAAAAAAAAAAATAAATAATAGTGTTTTCTTTTGATTTCTAAATTGAGCACTTTTATCTTTCTAGTGCACAGTGCTAATCATGCATTCTTCTTTTGTTCATTTTTCTTGTTTTATGGCGTAGAGAATAAAAGGCGCCATGTTGCAGGGTTCAATGCATGGACCGCCTCAGCCTCAGAGTCTGATGATTTCGAGGCAACACGTGGTGGTGTCGAGCATAGGGCGGTTAGTGCGGCTGGTGTTGGTGCGCAGGCCCGACACTGTGCTTCGAAAGTTGCACTTGCACCAGATGTGTTGGTCAAGTTCCCTGGTCTAGAAACGCGAGGCGCCCCAAAGCAGTTGGTTAGGGCGGTGTCTAAAATGTCTGCGAGGCAGCGTGATTGGGTGGTGGAAATAGGGATGGGTCACCTGTTGCAGCTTGAAGTAACTGACACCCCGTCCCGGTTAGGGTTCTGGTTAGTGTCTAACTTTGACCCCAATGACTTATCATTGACCATTCAAGGTCACAGGAAGCTTCAGATCACAAAAGATGATGTTGCTGCTACGCTTGGCATGCCGTTTGGATTAAATAATAGCGTAGATAAAAAAACAGGGAGTGAGCCTAAAATGGAATATACCATTAAACCCTTAGCACCAAACTCACCCCCATAAAAAAAAGGGACATCCATAGAACACCCCCAACCATTAGATGAAGCCCAACCAACGGTGCAAGTGAGTACACAAATTCACACTAAAATACTAATTCACATTTGAAAGGGATTCTATATATATATATATATATATATATATATATATATATATATACCCTAAGCCTTCTCCAAATATTATGTAACTTTTTATTACTTAAAAAGTTTTATTAAATGGCAAAACATAACTTAGAAATGTCAAGAACTAGGACTACATGCAAGCACCAAAGATGGAAAACA
>CP025659.1:2073159-2088240 GCA_003576665.1 Ipomoea trifida | reverse complement strand
GAAACTACATTTCGAGAAAAACTTATCATAGAAGAGCTTTCAAACAACTGAGATTCAATCATGTAGCCGAACAACCTATAATATAATAGGGGAATGGCATAGAATCAAATTACAATCAAAATCTTATGTCACAACAGAGCCTAGTTCCCGAAGAACTTAAATTGATAGAGCTTCACAAATCAATAGACCTTTCAACATTAAAGATGGAAAAGAGTTAAATTAATAGATCTTATAGTGAGATGAACCAATAAAGCTTATTATCTGTTAGAAGCTAAGATGTGAATTTTTGGCAAACATAACTAAAAAGCTTTAATTTGATAAAGAAGGTGGTTGGTAGAGCTTAAGGGTTTAATAAAGTCTGTCATTAAATAAAAAAAAAATCTACCCAATAATAATTATTTAATATCACATACCTACTTTAAATTTGTAATATAATAGCTGAATAATATAATTGTAAATATATTATATCAAAACATTCAAACTCAATTACAAATTTACAATAACAAAAGTATACAAGTGTAATATTACATTGTTAGAAACAATACTAAATATATTAATAAACATAATTAATAGCTACTCCAGGTGTATTAACTCTCTCTGTTGTCTCTTTATCACTCTCGAGCCTTGCCAACACCCTTTGCAAATGCTTTACCAAAACTTTGTCCAGACATAACTACATTGACTTGAGCATTACTAGTCACTTCCTTGGCACAACTAGCAAAAAGAAGTGTATATTTGGATTGCTCAACATGAGACCGTGCAGAGCTCATTGTACATATGATGGCTGTCTTGGCATTGCCTCCTAAGGATGGTTGTAGTATCCGAGTTTAGCTTAGAATCTCTGAAAAGAATGTGCCCATTTCCAGAAAAGCAAGAAACTTAATTTTCACATCATGTATATGTGTACTCATCACTGTATCTAATCTCTCTAAACACAAATAAAACTAACATGCACTTCTATTCAAAATAGAAGTACGGGCCTCCAGAGTGAAGGGAGGACTAGTCATGACCATCCATTAGGTATATAAATTATTTAACTACTACCATGTATGCATTTCATAGTGTAGAACATAAGGAAGTATAGTAGTGAAAATGAAACTCCTGGAGCAACCTTGATCTTGTATATATGATCATTGGCAATCACCTATAATAATAATAATAATAATAATAATAAAAGTTATACCTGAGTCATAAGTTCCTTGTGTAATAAGATGTTGCTCACGTTATGCAGTGCAGATGAAGTAGCATAAGCATACCTGTAGATACAAGAACATAAGATAGAAGTAAGGTTCAAGTTAATTCTGTTCCCTTTTTACATATGGGAAATGAAATATTTTCAATAAAATCACTAGATTTGAAATTTATTACATCTCAAGTACCCAGCCAAAAGCTTTATCTGTTTCAGGGTCCTTTTTCATTGCCAATGAAACATTCATCCATGTTGGAGCTATCTTTTTCAAAGATTCCTAAGATCCATAGAACCAAATATATAAATAAATAGATAAACTAATAAAAGCCTCAAGTAAAGAAGGAACAAGGAAACAAATTAAAACAAGATAGCTATAAAGTATGGGTACCTTCCCAAGAATGACAGGAGAATTTCCAATTAGATCAATGTTTGTTATTGGTCCCTTTTCTTCCGGGAAGAACTTTCTTAGAACAGACTCAAACTTCTTGGGCTCAATGTAAAAGAATGGGAATGCAGCTCCATGGCCATCTTAGGATAAGTTTGGAATAGGCTTCACAATAATATGATCTGGCTCCGCCATTAATATATAGCTGTATAAAAGAAAAGGCAGGTAAGAAATGACTAAAAGCTAGAGCATGTAGGATTAAAAATTTCATCAACTGATCAGCTTTAGATCAGAAGCAATACTAAATCTCTAATGTCACTTTATCCTGGTTTAAACCTCACGAACCAATCTATCATCGTGAAGCTCTAATCAACAGATTAGCCAAAAAATAAAGTGTAGTAGTACATAGTAGTAGCACAGTGACTAGGAGTAATCGGCTGAGAAATGTGCATAGTTTCATAGGTGACTAACAGCAAAAGGAAACAACAAAAGAATGGATGTTTAAACAAAATGCGCATGCATACTGTTCAAAAAATTAGGATTAAGCTAAGCAGCATCTATAATAATGCAAACTCAAACAAAATAAGTGGGAAACAGTAGAATATAAGACACCCATTAAATAACAGTTGTTGTACAACTACAACAAATTTATTTAGAAAACAAATACAGTTGCATAAAATAAACTTCGCAATGAAGATCTTACTACCAAGAAGTCAACAACCATTCAAGAAGCAAACAATCACATAACAGGTGTGAATAAATATTAAATGCATAAATAATTAATTAATATACATACATATTTGTGTATGTATGTGAAATTGTGAACTGACTTACCTCTTCCAAATTTTCTACCTTCAAGATCCATTAGAACTATTGAATACTCATCAATCCTAACAAGTGGAGGAAAAAAAAAGAGAACATTGTAAAAAAGATAGCATGTAAGCATTAGAAATTGTTTTACAATGATCAACAAAAGCATTAGAAGAGGAATCCAATCCAATTATCACAGATACAGAAGCCAACCCACTCAAGTCACTTTGTTGTTCGAGATTGAGAAAAACTTGGCAATGTATGGAGTCAATAACAAAGATTAACATAGCAAGATAATACGTAACAAAAATCCCATGAAACTGACAAAAGAACATTTGCACTGCTAGAGTCATCCTAAATTTGTGTGTCAAAATATTCTTTGGTTGTTTTTTTCAATCTTAGAACCATCTCTCCTTCATTCAGAAAATCTGAGATTTGTCGTTAAAAGGACTAATTTTAAACATAGCTCACCAGCATTATGAACATAACAGCACCTAGTAAAAATAATTCATCTTAACAATTTCAACATACAACTAACTAGGATTATAATCTGGTGAAAATTCAAAACTTTCAGAGCCCGAGTTCTCAACTGCCAAAGAAGAAAATCAGAGATCAAATGTTTCAAAATTTTAATTCATGTATTTTCCACTTGAGATTACCATGCTTTGTACTCCTAGTTCCAAATTATAAGAAAATGAACAAAACAAAATCTTAGGAAAGGGAAAAGGTTGTCTACCTTCCACTTGAGATTACCCAGGAATACGTGGACAGCAGTGGCTAGGGCGGTGGCGGTGGTAGCGTAGGCGTCATAGGGGACCTGGTGGCTGCGTTGCGGTGGTGGAGATCTCGACGAAGCAGATCGGCAGGGCAGGCGGCGTTGGTCTCGGCTATGCAGCGACGGGAGGCTGGACAGGAGCCGACTGGAGCTTCTCCGTTTGGGCGTCGGTAGAAGGCGACGTCGACGGCGGCGTGGGCAGACGGCGATGGCAGCGTCGACTGGTGTTGTCACTGGTGTAGGCGGCAGTGGACTATATTTGCAGAGGAGTAGTTGGCGGCTGGGATGTTTGAAACAATTTTAGGGCTAGATTAGAATGTTTACAACAAGGAAAAGGCAATCTGATTATATATTTGTCTCTAGCGACGGAATTTTAATCCGTCCCTAGATTTCATTTTAATAAAATCGCACCCCATTCCTAGCGACGGAAATTTGAATCCGTCGCTATTTCATATTTCCGTCGCTAGATTATATTTTTTAAAAAATTTATAACCCGCTCTAAATTCCGTCGCTAGATTTAGCGACGGATTTTAAAATCCGTCACTAGATTTTGTCAAAAATTTTGCACTAATTTTTTTTGAAGCAAAATAAACCCGGGAACAATGCTCTAGCGACGGATTTTAAAATCAGTCGCTAGAGCATTGTTCCCGGGTTTATTTTGCTTCAAAAAAAATTAGCGCTAAATTTTTGATAAAATCGTCGCCAATCCATCTCAATTTTTGCATGGCAATTTTTACCGCTAATTTTTACCGCTAAAATTAGCTACGGATTTAACGACAAAATTTTTCCGTCGCAAATCCCATCGCTAATCCGTCGCTAATCCGTCGCTAACTTTCAATTTTTTAAAAATAAGTAAATCCGTCGGTATTCCGTCGCTATTTCGTCGTTAAATTAGCAACGGAATGAATCCGTCGCTAAATCCGTCGTTAAATCCGCATTTTTTGGTAGTGTCATAGAAAGAAAATGAGTTTGAGAAAGGTAAGGCTTGAGTTCTTCACCAACTCTCATTGAGGTGAGAAACTCACCAAAAGCAAGTTAATAATTGTTACATACCAAGAATTAATCGGATTAAACATAAAACCTTCACAAACATAGAAACCCTAGGCTAGTGTTCTTCCCCTATGCAATAATCACCTTAAGCATCTAGGTTGGCAATATCACCCTAATGTGAGCCAAAATACGAACTACTCACAATTCATAAGCATAACTAATGAAATACCACAAGAAAATATCATCAACATTGCATAAAAGAGTAAAAGAAGAGTAAAGAAAACTTCTCTATTGAAGATGAGAAGTTCATGGTTGAAATCCACTCCAATCTGCGGTTACAAGCTTGATAGATGGTTTTGAGATGTAATATTAGGCTATTCTAATAAGCTGGGAAAAGTAAGTTAAAACTATCTAGGGTTCGAACTCCCCCTAAATACAACACAAAACACACTTAAATACTTCAACTACTAACGTATGTAGTGTACCATGAAGTGTTCAATAATGTACAACATTCTATTTTATTAGTCATATTCTATACAAAATTAAGTTTATTCCAATACTTAGGCCCTGTTTGGTAAATAATTAGTCTATCAGCCAATTTTGACTTATTTGACCACTATTAGTTGTCTGACTTGGTTAAAAAATTAAAATAAATATTTGGTTAATAAACTTTTTGTAACTCCAAAATACTAAAATTGAAAATGCTACTTAAAACAACCTTTTCAATTAGCTTTTTGAGATAAGAAATTATATACCAAACACCTATCAGCTAACAACTAATTTACCAAACACCTTTCTACAATCAACTAATGTTATCAACTAATCATACCTTCTAATCCAATCAGCTAACAGTCATTTACCAAACAGGGCCTTAGTGAAATCATGTAGTTAGTTAAGATACTTAAATGTCTTTTGCCCTAAACAACTATAGTTTAATTGTCTAATGATTTATTTACTATAGTATTCAAACAATAGTTATAAAACGTGTCCGTGCTTCGCACGGGACAATACTAGTATGTTTAATTCCTTGTCTATGGATCAATTTAATTTATAAACATCTCCATCTATTATACCAGTGACTACACAAATTCAGTTCGGAAACTTCTTCAAATCATTAATACAGATGATTTTAAAATGAATATAGCGCTAAATAAATCGAACTTCAATGCAGTTGGTGAAGAAAAGCCTTCTCCTAAATATTATGTAATTTTTTATTACTTAAGAAGTTTTATTAAATGGCAAAACATAACTTAGAAAGGTCAAGAACCAGGGCTACATGCAAGCACCAAAGATGGAAAACAGAAGACTTCATTTCGAGAAACACTTATCATAGGAGAGCTTTCAAATAAGTGAGATTCAATCATGTAGCCGAACAACCTATAACATGGGAACAACATAGAATCAAATTACAAAATCTTATGATTACAACAGAGCATAGTTCCCGAAAAACTTAAAATGATAAAGCTTCACAAATCAATAGACCTTTCAAAAGTAGAGATGAAAAAAATTAAATTAATAGATCTTATAGTGAGATGAACCAATAAAGCTTATAATCTGTTAAAAGCTAAAATGTGAATTTTCGGTAAACTTAACTACAAAGCTTTAATTTGATAAAGAAAGTGGTTGGTAGAGCTTAAGGTTCGAAAGAAAAGAGGTTTCAAAAAGATGTATCCATTAAACCTAAGGTCTACAAAAAGATCCATATGCATGTGGAACAAATATGGTTTATCAAAAGAATACCAATAAGGCGAATCTAAGTCATGAACAACAGATTTCAAGTCAACTATGACATATATAGATTAGAGGAATTTTCTCACAAACTCTCAAAAGAGCATAAGTACATGCAAGAATATTGGAGAACATCTGCCAATTAACTACCTGGGATCTATTGACAAAGGAGTCCTTCGTCTTAGATATCAAAAAAAAACTATCCATGAAATCTTGATATTAGACTAAGCAAATGGCCGGGTAAAAAACCAAACGATTTTTTTTCTACGAAAATACGCAAAGATTTTAAAGATGGTAGTTTTTTGACATAGCTAAAACTATTATTTTAGAAGCTAAATAAACCATGTATTGGTTGGATTGAAACAATTAAACTAATAACAAATAAGACAAAAATAGTTTTTCAAAAAAAAAAAGACAAAAGTAACATAATTAAACAAGAGATATAGGACTTGAACTTGGATGATTCATGTTAATAAGATGTCAAATAGGGGCTAATGATTGGCGAATTAAATCAAAGCCAGCCAGACAGGTACGTACCATAACATGATAACACAGTAAAATTAAATTAAAGTAGAAGAAATATGTTTCAATTCTTATCCAAATTTCCAGACAAAGTGCTGCTTATGCTAATCTTGAATCCAAATGAATTGGGACTAGGGAAACCTTATTATCTGCAGAAATTAAGAGACATTGATTCCCTCTGGATCGGATGAGATAATGATGTGGCATAATTAAACTTCAAGAAGATCAGGAGAATTAAGACTGACATTTACTTGAAATCAAAAAACAACACATAGGAGTATAGGTTTAAATTAAACGACACGCCGGAAACCAAGGCTGGTGGATGAGTTACGTTGAGGCTAGGAGATTCTGAAATTAGACTACATGCAAGCACCAAAGATGGAAAACAGAAGCCTACATTTCGAAAAAAATTTATCATAGAATAGCTTTCAAACAACTGAGATTCAATCATGTAGCCGAACAACCTATAATAGGGGAATGATATAGAATCAAATTACAATCAAAATCTTATGATCACAACAGAGCCTAACTCCCGAAGAACTTAAAATGATAGAGCTTCACAAATCAATAGACCTTCCAACATTAGAGATGGAAAAGAGTTAAATTAATAGATCTTATAGTGAGATGAACCAATAAAGCTTATTATTTGTTAGAAGCTAAGATGTGAATTTTCGGCAAACTTAACTACAAAGCTTTAATTTGATAAAGAAAGTGGTTGGTAGAGCTTAAGGGTTTGAAAGAAAAGAGGTTTCAAAAGATGTATTCGTTAAACCTGGTGGATGAGTTACGTTGAGGCTAGGAGACTAGAGCATGATTATCAGCCCATGCCTGCCTCGCAGTGTGGAGCTGTGGGATGGTATCTTGGCTGTCTGACAAGCTTACAATCTTTTCTTTTTTTCCTGTTTGCATCAAAGTTACCAGGGGATTAATGGAGATTCTGAAATTAGATTAATTATTTGCAAATCGTGTTAGAATATATATACAATCTCAAAACAAGTGGAAATGGAGATTTTGAAATTAGATTTGACAAGTTTATGATTTGTTGCTATACACTTTTTGTGTATTTTTTGTAAAATAAAAAAATTTTTATTCACCCCTCCTAGACAATTACTTGTCACCAGAACCAATTTTTTTCAACCTACCTACCTAACTTTCTTCCTATAGATACTCTACCTAGAAATATTTGTGTTTCCTTATTAAATGCATTGATCAATATTTGTGAGGTCACCATTATTCTTGTATTTGTAGGCCATAGAAATTATTCAAAGATATCCATTCTTTTAGGATACATGCATTCCTATAAATACCCTATAACCCAATGCCAATGGTCATTATATTGCATCTCTGCAGAAAGACTACATTTTTCCATTTCCTCTTACTTTTCCTTTTTATTGCATCTGATCTGCAAATCACAATAAAAAGGAAATGGAGTTTTCTTTTCTGCAGGTCTCTATTGCCATAATTGCCTTAGTCGCCATTGCCCAGCCATCTTTTGGACATGCCGCCTGTGATTCTGATTGCATTAAAGGGTTTGTTGCTGCACATAACGCGGCCCGAGAAACGGTTGGCGCTCCACCGGTTAAGTGGAACACCACCTTAGCAGACTTCGCTGAATCCTACGCCACCAAAAGGTCTGCTGACTGTGCGGCGCAGCACTCACAAGGGCCATATGGAGAAAACATCGCAATGGCTTCTGCCGAATTGTCTCCGGCGGATTCCGTGAAGTTGTGGATGGATGAGAAGAAATACTATGACCAGGCGTCGAATTCTTGCACCGGCGGAGAGTGCCACCATTATACGCAGGTGGTTTGGCGTGACAGCACGAGTATTGGCTGTGCTAGGGCTACGTGCAAAACTGGTTGGATGTTTGTCACCTGCAACTATTCGCCTCCAGGCAACTATGTGGGCGAACGTCCATATTAAAAATAATTTTTTTTCTTGTTGTTTAGTATGATCTTTTGAAATGCAGACAATGCATTATACAAAAAAAAAATATAAATATTTAAAAACTACAATATTAGCACTAATTTACTATCATGAAACAACTACTGTTTCATGCATAGATTTGATTGAAATCAATTTTGAACTTTTTCATTTATTTCTGGCTAGCTATACTTGATTTTTTTCTGAGTCCATTGATATCCATTTTTTTTTTTGTTTTTTTTGTTTTTGGTTCTGCCTTATAAGATTTCCCTGAGTGAACTCATAGGAATAAATTGATTTTGATTAACAACACCAACTAGGTGTGAGTTCTTAACACGAAAAAATATTGAAGAAATGAAAATGAGACAATTTTTAGATGATTTTTTTTTATCGTTATAATTTCTTTTTTATTGTTATAATAAATATAAGTAGGGCTATACGGACTCGAACTGTAGACCTTCTCAGTAAAACAGATCAAATTGCTTATTATCAAAATGATCTTAACTCTAAACATTTTATAGCTTGGGGCAAAATAGTCCCTATATTTAAAAAACTAAAATTTAAATTTAGTAATACTAAAAAAAATGATAATATATATCAAATAACATGAAATAAGATTACAAAAATTTCAACCATGAAATGAAACTACAAAAAATGAGGTGACAAACACATGATGACATGTATAAATCTTGTTTCATGAGAATGGTAGGGATATACCAATTTTTTTATAGATCCGCAAAGTAACTCAATAACCCCCTCCTTAGAACGGTTTGGGGAAACATGTTGAGCAATGTAGGGAGTGTACAGCTTCACGAGGACTGCCTAGCTTCCTCTCACCTCTCCTAGCAAACAAGGGTTGGGGCCCTCTTCAAGTGAGTGACCTCCTTGGTGGAAGTAATAACGAATGACATGGTCATGAAAATTGAGAGGTTTTATGAGTGTTCAATATTTACCTAAAAAGTGGATGAGAGGCAATTTCTGAATAAACATTTATTTTCTCTCTTTTACCAGGTTTATATAATCAAAATATCTCTTCGATTTCATTATTGATAGGAGGCACTAGAAATACACATACCCTATATGTGCAATTGTTATATCATGACCAAGGTTCACCTTGCATTGTGGATTCTGGTCCAGGATTAAACCTACCCTAAAGAACTGGACATGGGCTTCACTGGGATTAGCTTGGATCGGGATCGTCTTAGTCTTATTAGAAAAAGTCCAGGGCCCAGCTTGAAATTGGCCTAGGACCGGATCTAGGCACGACCTAGGCCCATAATTGTCCCAGGCACGGAGTGTGCCCAAACTTTTGCCTAAATGAGTTTCAATTAAGAAATAAATTAAAGTGTTTAATTTTCTGGTTCTTCCAACAATAGATCTATAGATTGAAAATGTGCTAAATCGCTTAAATACAATAAAAAAAAAGATTTTAAAATATTGTGTGCACAACATAATTTACTTAAAAAGATATTTTAATTTAGGTTTGACGATACACCTACCATATTCAAAGGAATTCTACATATAAGTCATCATGATATATATAATAACTATTTTGTATAATAGTAATCAAACTAGTAATGCTAGCTAATTACAACTATGTGAGTTTTGATTTCTCTAAATTACTGAGGATATGTATACATCTTAATAATTTTCAATATTAAAATCAAACCCAATAAAAATAAACCCCAAACCCAAATTTAAAGTCTTCTATAATTTTTCTTAATATATCAATCTAACACAATTTAGTGATTAATAATAAAATAAAGTTTAAAATACATTTTATAATATTTCTAAGTTATCAATTTTTATAATGTATTAATAAATTAATTAATCGAACATAATTTAGTGATATAAATAATTACAAATTCATTTAGTGCTTCAATAAGACTTATTAAATATTCATATTTTAAACCTGCAAAACAGTGCTTTAGGGTTCTAATGTTCTATAGATGTTAAAAAATAGGGAGAACACATATAGGATCAAAGAGAAAACAAGCTGAGGATGACAAAGGCAATTTTATTATAACTTTGTTTGCCATTGTAAATTTAAACACATCTTAATATGCATATAACTTGAAATATCATTTTAAATATGTTTTTTTGAAAATTTTTGAACACTTCATGTAATTTGTTTTGGATTCAATAAGTAGAAGAACAAGAAAAATACAATTCATAAACATGATTTTGCAAAATCTGACATAAAGCTTAAATTTTGAAAAATAAAATTCAGTGTAACATTTGACAGAATGCTTAAAATTTGAAAAATAAAATTCATTGAGCAAATATGGATTCAAAAATTGAAGTCCTTTCAGTACAAAACAGAGAACAAAAGTCTGGAGACCCGTGATACTTATATTTTTTGATAAATTATTTTGCAGTATATAACCATGCATGTTCAGATCTTAGACTAAATAGATCATTATTAAATAAATACGACCTAAATTAGTACAAGATTTATGATAAAAAAAAAACACCAAGTACAAAATAGTTCATCTGCATCCGGAGTTGTCTATGCTGATTGCTGGATATCAAGTATAGATTCAGGATTCTACTTTTTTTTTTTTTTAATTATAAAATGTACAGGTAATGCCACATATCTCTAAGAAGGTTTTAGTGTTTGTCAGCCAAACTGAAAAACTAAAAATAATTAAGAAAATAGTGAAGTGGAAAAGGGAACAAGAAGGCTTCTGTTTCTTCTTGTTATGAACCAAACCGGTTTACCCATAACAGTAAGAATTATAGCATATCCATTTGAAGTAAAAGGCAGTATAATGACGTACATAAGGCCCACCTTTGAAGAATATTAACATAAATGTGACAACGTACTGGCGGCGAGCGGCGAATCCGATGCCAAACGTAGTGGGGCGGCAGCGGAGGCTGTGGTGAGTGGTGGGAAGATGATGGGAAGCTGATATAGTAATCAGCAGAATTAGATACAAGGGCTTTCTTGTCTTTTCTTGTTTTCTTCCTCTCAGGCAGTTATAACTGCCACACGCACAGTAGCATATAAGAAGAACTCTCTGTACTCTTTTCAGTCGCATCATCAATACAGAATGTTTCCATCTTCAGTTCACTTTACCTTTCACCATTACTTCCAGTGTTCATTGCTAGTATAGCTTCTTCAACATGGTATCAGAGCAACGCTACCGGAGCTATGCAGCAGCACTCGTAACAGAAGCAGATGAAGATCAAGCTGAGCAGCCAGGAGCTTCATCGAATCAGACAACAATGAATCAGAATCAAAGAAATGATGAATTTGACGATCCTCTGTACTTCCACGCCACAGAGAATCCGAATCTGAGTCTCGTTTCTCCTCCTTTATTTGAAATCAACTATTCTTCCTGGAGCAGATCAATGAGGATTGCTCTAGAAGTCAAGAACAAGTTCGGTTTCGTCAACGGCAATTTTCCTTGTCCAGAAGAAGCAGATCCGAGATATGCATCATGGAGGAGGTGCAATCGCATCGTTTGCTCATGGATGTTGCGATCAATCAGCCCTAGCATCGCAGATGGTGTGATGTACTTCGATAAGGCATCAGAAATCTGGTGTGCTCTCCAAAAGAGGTACTCTCAATCCGATCCTCATAGAATATCTGAAATTCAGAATGAAATCTATAAGAGTGCTCAAGGGAATTTGACTGTGAATGAGTATTTTACTAAAAGTAATGCCCTATGGCAACAGCTGAATGTTCTAAGACCCCTATTAATATGTGAATGCACACCTAGATGTTCATGTACTCTATTAGCTAGAATGCAGAAAGAAAGGGAGGAGGACCAAATAATCCGTTTCTTGGAAGGATTAAATGATGAATATGAAACTGTTAAGTCTGGAGTTCTTGTTATGGACCCTATTCCGGACATAGAGAGAGTTCTCAATATGACCTTAAAGGTTGAGAGGAAAATCAGAGGGTCACTTAACCAGAAATGCAGTGAGTTCATACATGCAAATGCTGTTCAGAATAATCAGTTTCAGAACAATCAGTCACAATTAGGGGAAGAACAGTTTGTGATAGCAGCCTTCAATAACAGAAAGAAATTTGTTAATAATGGAGGAAAGAATGTGCCTAAGTGTACCTATTGTGGTATGAATGGTCACACTGTGGAAAAATGCTATAAAAAGCATGGATACCCTGCTGGATGGGTTGCAGGCTACAAGTCCAAAAACAAGCAACAGGTGTAACACCCCGATTTCCTGTTGTAGGGTAAGCTTCTGCAGCGTTATATTACGCATATTGTAGTAGTTGTCAGAGCAGGAAATCGGGGTGTTACAAAGTGGTATCAGAGCCTAGGTTAAAGCCTAGGTGGAACCTTTGGGAATCAGGTCGAAGTCTAGTTCAGAGCCTAAGATCCGAGTCAGCCTAGGGTTCAAGTCAGTTTAGGGTCGTAAGTCGTTCTAACCCAAGTGTTGACCTTGTTGGAGTTGGAGCTGGAGCTGGAGGCCGGACAGAGAAAGGGGTACCTTGTCATTCCGTGTATAATTTGTGATTAATTGTTGCGTAGTATAATTCCTACCTGTCATTGCCTGCATATGCTAATTGATGGTCATATTGGTTTAAATTGGCTGTTGGCATGATGCCTTGCTACTGTTATGCCATGGTAGGGATACCTACCTGATGAATATGAGTAGTTCTATACTGCCTTTGGACTGGTTAGACCCTCGAATTCTAACTTTTAACTTTAAGGAAGCTAACTCAGAATCGCTTGTTCAGCGAGATGCCTCCTAGACGAAACGTACCTGCTAGGGATAGCAATGACGTCTCGGCAATGGACCGCATGGCCATGGCAATGGAACAGATGGCTGAGTTTATGATGGCTCAGCAAGTTCACAATCAAGTCCAAGTGCAACCACGGGTGGATATTACTAAAGCTATAGCAAATAGACGACCGCCGTATTATGCGGGGGAAGAAGACCCAGTGATCCTAGAAGAATGGATCAGAACATTCGATAAACTGCTAAACGCTGTGAATTGTCCAGAAGAGCAGCGAGTGTCTTCAGCGGTATACTACCTGATTAAAGCTGCGGATAACTGGTGGACGACGGTTGGACCTGATCTTCTACGAGACCCAGGATTTGGCTGGGAGGAGTTTAAGTTGGAATTAAGAGGTCAATTCTACACTGAACGAATTAAGGGCATCAAATGTGAAGAATTCCTGCAACTGAAACAACAAGGAACGACAATACAAGTTTATCATGACAAGTATGTCGAGTTGATGAGATTCGCCCAGGATATTGTGCCTGACGAGGCAAGCCAGGCAAGGAGATTTGTAAGAGGATTAGACTGGGAAGTGAGGAGCGCGATCGCACCATTTATGTGCTCTACTCTTAAGGAAGCATATAACAGGGCGTCTGATCATTACCAGGTGTATCTTGATCAGCAAGTAAATAAAGTGTTGTAGTATGTATATATATATTTGGTATGTGTACCTTAAGTGACTATGCATAAATATATGGAAAATGTTATGTGGTATGCTTATATACATAGGTGTAGTGTGAGGATGGAAAATATTGTGAGAAAATGTTTTGAAAGTTGTGACTTGTGAATCAAGTTGAGAAGGTAGTTGATTTCAAAATGAGGACTTGATTATGTCCAAAAATGGTTTTGACTCAAAGAGATGAGAAAGGAAGGAAAATGTTTTCAAACCTTAGTTTCAAGAAGTTAAAGAGGACCTTGACATTTATATTACCTCGGGCTATTGACCGATGGTCTCCTTCAATATATATATGGCAATATTAGGCAAGTCTCTACGTCACTTCGTCAGGCGTAGGGCGTTTCTGCGTCACCCAGTCAGGCGCAGGTTTTATTCATATATAAAGCGAAATCTATTCGTCAAGTCTCTACGTCACTTCGTCAGGCGTAGGGAGTCGCTACGTCACATCGTCAGGCGTAGTAAGTCTCCGCGTCACTCAGTCAGGCGCAGGGGAGTTTTTCTATAATATTCGCCAAGTCTCTACGTCACTTCGTCAGGCGTAGGGAGGCTCTGCGTCACTCAGTCAGGCGCAGAGGAGTTTTCTATATCACTCAGTCAGGCGTAGGCCGTGGGGGTGTGCACACTTAAGTATAGATACTCATGTCATTTTCGGGTTGGTTTCAGCTTTATGGACCTAGATGGGGCCAAACTAGGGATCATAATGATGAACCTTCGTCCAAGGGATCACGAACGAGACTTGGGGTAGGACCGTAATCCCCTTGTCCAGATCCGATTTCGGTCTAGTCAAAGACACTTGTATTCTCTATAAGGTCTCTTGCTTCTAGTCAGAAACTAAGTAGCGTTTTCGTACTTAAAGACAACTAGAAGTCATAATTTTGGCATTGACATATGTGATAGACATGGATAGTTCTGAAAACCTATCCTGTATGAGAAGACGTCAAAGGCAGCCTAGTTTGATGAATTAGGAAATTTGATAAAGGAAATGTGTTGTGATTTGTATTCTCTTATATGCTTGTGATTATATGGCATTAACTGTTGATTGCAGTTAGGAAAGACATGGACACCATATTTGGTAATGTGTATTTCCCTTTATGAATTATTTGTCAAACCTTTTACCTGATGGAAGTGACAAATGGATTGCCTTACTTAGCCGTTGTGCTAACTACACTTCACCGTGTACGTCATTTCAGATGTCATCCAGTGAGAGATCCTGTAGCCCGACAAACACTCCTGATCATGTTTGCCCCGGGACCTACTTTTGTTGGTCAGACTTTGCATGACACGTTAGACAGAGACCCCGATCCTCCAGGCTCTCCAGACTATTCTCCAG
>CP025659.1:2019163-2073121 GCA_003576665.1 Ipomoea trifida | reverse complement strand
CTTAGTTTTGGCTGACTCTAGTCTATTAGGTTGTGGAGGACCCGGAGTTGTAATGACAGCCCGTCGGGCAAACTCTTGTAGATATCTTTTGACATTATATACATATATGCCTAGAATATTATATTTTGATGTTGGGGTGTTGATGTTGAGTGTATTTCTTTTAGCCTGTGCACTCAGAGTGGAAGTTTTATCAAAGAGGTGATATGCTTCACTCTAAGTGTGGCGGTAGCACCCGGTTTTCTGCTGTAGGGTAAGCTTCCGCAGCTTTATATTACGCATATTGTAGTAGTTGTCAGAGCAGGAAATCGGGGTGTTACAACAGGACAGTCAACAGACATCTAATTCCTGTGTAAGTCAAGTTGGTGACATAGGAATATCCACTGATCAGTTTCAGAAACTGGTATACCTGCTGCAAAATCAGAACAAAGGGAACCAAGCATCAAGTAGTGTTGTGATGACTGTTGCAGGATCTGGACTCAAACTAGACTTCAAGGAATCTGTGGAAGCAAACAATGAAGGTAATTCTGTCTCTAATTCTCATGTTAATGCTGTCTTAAATATCAACAGTACATGGATTTTAGATTCAGGTGCCACAGATCACATCACATGTTCTTTAGACTACTTTGAAACACATCATAAGATTCAAGGTTTATCTGTGAAACTACCTAATGAAGAAACAGTGAATGTTACCTGCATTGGTCAGATCAGACTTAACAAGAATATATTGCTCCAAAATGTGTTGTACATACCAGCTTTCTCTTTCAATATTGTGTCTGCCAGTAGACTGACTAAACAATCAGGCTGTGAATTAGTGTTGAAGGCTGATTACTGTGATATTCAGGGACCTCTTGGGAAGGTGGTTGGTTTTGCTAAGGAAAGGCATGGTCTATACCTAATCAGTGATCCCCCTGGGAGAATTAATGGGCATCTTGCAGTCAAGAAGAGCATTCAAGAAGCAAATGAGAATGCAGATAGTTCATGTAATAGTTTGACAGTAGAACAGTGGCACAATAGACTAGGGCATTACCCTATTGTCAAGATACCTTTTCTGAATGGAATAAAATTGGCTCCTACCAATAAACATCTTGATTTTGTGTGTGATACTTGCCATTTTGCTAAACACAAGAGGTCTACATTTCCAATTAGCATTTCAAGAGCTGAAAATTGTTTTGATTTGATCCATATGGATGTCTGGGGTCCTTTTGCTGTGGCATCTCTGAAAGGAGAACATTATTTTTTAACCATTGTTGATGATTACAGTAGATTCACATGGTTACACTTAATGAGAAACAAATCTGAAGTCAAAACAATATTTCAGACATTTTACAACTATGTATGTACTCAGTTTGCAGCAACAATCAAAACAGTGAGGACAGATAATGGAAGTGAATTTCTAATGAACAGTTTCTTCAATGACAAAGGAATAATCCATCAAAAGTCTTGTGTTTACACACCCCAGCAGAATGGGGTGGCAGAAAGAAAGCACCAGCACATTTTAAATGTGGCTAGGGCTTTGAAATTTCAATCTGGACTATCTGAAAAATTCTGGGGTCATTGTGTGTTGCATGCAGTTTACCTTATCAACAGGCTTCCCACTGATGTGAATAGTGGACAGACCCCTTTTGAGTTGTTAACTGGGAAAAATGTGGATTACCATCAGTTTAGATCTTTTGGCTGTCTGGTTTTTGGAGCAACTATTTCACAGGGAAGAAATAAAATGCAGTCAAGGGCAAGGAAATGCATTTTTTTGGGAATTTCAGCAAATGTGAAAGGATATATCTTATATGATCTTATTGACAAATCTGTTTTTGTGTCTAGGGATGTCAAATTTCATGAACAGGTTTATCCCTTTAAAGACAAGAATTCAGGTTGCATAGCAGAGTTCAATGAAGCAGATGTGATCAATCCTTCACTTCCCTTGATCCCAACCTCTATTGAAACAAAATCTGTGTTGAGAACCACACCTATAAATCCTGCAGCCATGATGGACAGTGATGACAGCAGAATTTTTGATAGCAATGATCATGATGATCACATTTCCACTGAAGTCAGAGAAGAAGTGGATAGCCAGACTCTCAATGATACAGTGAATGATACTAACCCATCACAAAGTCCCATTGAACAGTCACAGCCTAGAAGATCAACAAGAATGAAGAACATCCCTCCCAGACTTCAAGATTACTACTGTCAAGCTCTAATGGGAGACAAAACATCCATGAGAACATCTCCTCATCCTATTGACAACTTCATCTCAAATAGCAGTCTGTCACCTAACCATAGAGCCTATATCTCATCCATTACCTCTATACATGAACCACAGTCATATCATGAGGCAGTGCAGAATGAGGATTGGAGAAAAGCAATGCAGCTTGAAATTGAAGCCCTGGTCCAAAACAGTACTTGGATTTTGGCAGAACTACCTCCAGGCAAATCCCCTATTGGCTGTAAATGGGTCTACAAGGTGAAACATAAGGCAGATGGAACAGTGGAAAGGTTTAAAGCCAGGCTAGTTGCCAAAGGCTACACTCAACAAATGGGAGTAGATTATACTGAGACTTTCTCCCCTGTTGCCAGAATGACTACTATCAAGACCTTCCTAGCTGTGGCAGTAGCTAAGGGTTGGGATATTCAACAGCTAGATATCAACAATGCCTTCCTACATGGAGATTTGGAGGAGGAAGTCTATATGGTTCTACCTCCAGGGTTCAAGAGTGATAAGCCCAACCAAGTCTGCAAGTTGCTGAGATCCCTCTATGGGCTGAAACAAGCTAGCAGACAATGGAATGCCAAATTAACTACAGCCCTACTGAATTATGGGTTCCAGCAGTCCACAGCTGATCCCTCTCTATTTACCAAAGCCTCACACAGTTCCTTTCTTGCTCTATTGATATATGTGGATGATATATTGGTGGCTGGGACAGATCAGGTTCAGATCAAGCAACTAAAACAGTTGCTGGATAATTCCTTCAAGATAAAAGACCTTGGGCAGTTGCATTACTTCTTGGGCATTGAAGCCTTCAGAGATCCTAGTGGCATTAATCTATGTCAAAGAAAGTATACCCTAGAGATTCTAAAAGATAATGGCTTTTTGGAGGCTAAACCTGCCAAAACACCATGTAACAAAGGGCAGAAGCTTACCATAAGTGATGGAAAATTGCTTGATAATCCTGAAGTGTACAGAAGATTAGTGGGAAAGTTGCTGTATCTTACTAATACTAGGCCTGATATCTGCTATGCTGTCCAGCAGTTGAGTCAATTTGTGGACAAACCAAGAGATACTCACTTAACTGCTGCTCATAGGGTATTAAGATACCTCAAGGGATCACCTGGAAAAGGAGTGTTTTATGCCACAAACTCTCAGATCAAACTGCAGGGCTTTTCTGACTCAGACTGGGCTGCCTGCTCAGACAGTAGGAAGTCCATTACAGGTTACTGTGTGTATCTTGGTGATTCCCTCATCTCTTAGAGAACCAACAAGCAAGCTACAGTTTCAAGATCTTCATCAGAGGCTGAATATAGGGCTTTGGCCTCAACTGTTTGTGAGATTCAATGGCTGTTGTATCTTCTTGCAGACTTAAAGGTAGACAGCAACAATCCCACTGCTGTGTTCTGTGACAACAACTCAACCATTGCAATAGGAGAAAACCATGTGTTTCACGAAAGAACTAAACACATTGAGATAGACTGCCATGTGGTTAGACAAATGGTTCATACAGGTCTGATCAAATTGTTAAGCATTCCCTCTCACAAACAGATAGCTGATGGATTTACCAAGGCACTGTCCAAGCACTTGTTTGATGCCTTTCATGCTAAGCTGGGCCTTCAAGATCTTCACGCTCCAGCTTACGGGGGGGTGATAAAGTAATCAGCAGAATTAGATACAAGGGCTTTCTTGTCTTTTCTTGTTTTCTTCCTCTCAGGCAGTTATAACTGCCACACGCACAGTAGCATATAAGAAGAACTCTCTGTACTCTTTTCAGTCGCATCATCAATACAGAATGTTTCCATCTTCAGTTCACTTTACCTTTCACCATTACTTCCAGTGTTCATTGCTAGTATAGCTTCTTCAACAGAAGCTATGACGTGCGGTGATGGTGTGGTGCAGAAATGAAAATTTGATGACGATGGGATTTAAAACCATAAATTTAAAAAAAAAAAGAATAAAGGAAAACAATTTGCGTCCGAAGTAGGGTACGCTACCGACAATCTGTGTCCAAAGTGGATATATAATTCGGATGCAGATTGTCCGGCATTTAAAAATAAATAAAAAAATTAATTAAGTAGTCAAATTTTAATTACAAAAATGTCACCGAGTCACTTTACGCGTCCGGTGTTTTAACTTTAAACCCAAATTGTCTTATATTTATGGTCATTTTTGTACTAGTGACAGTTACCGTCGTTAATGGTCAGAGAGTCAACCGATTGCCTTCATTTGTCGGAGAGCTCTTCATCCTATCTCTGCTTCAATAAGAGGGTACAATTGATAGGTGAAATCTAGAAATTAGCTTTACTGCACAATTCTTCCTACAAATTGAACCAAATTAAATTTGTAGCAAACGGGAAATTAAATTAGCGAATCCAACAAATATACTAACGACTACGGATTAAGATACACCTCAGTATGAAATGCTTATACAAAAATGTAATGCATGTGTTTACGAATTTACATTTGCGTTAAACAGTTAGGATTTCGTAAATATTTAAATCAGGCAATTTGTATCATAGAATATAAATTTAATTTCTTGACAAATTAAACATAGTATGCAAGTTACCTTTTATGCAAGATTCAATCTAGAAATTGAAAGGAACTGCTACGATCTACAGATCTTAGATGGGTACGTATTAAAAAGAATTGAGAGAAACTATGTTGTGGGCACGGGCGGGAATCAATAATTGTTTACTGGAATATTTTAGAATAATTAGTTTTATAAATTAATTAGGAATATTTTCTTAAAATTATTTTACATTTAGTTTTTAGAATTATATTGATTTTCATACACACAATAATGACACACCTATAAATAAATAAATACATATCTATATATATATATATATATATATATATATATATATATATATATATATATATATATATATATATATATAAAGACATTATAGTAAATTGATCCGTATAACCTAAAATATAACCGTTAACCAAACAAAGTAATATTTCATTCCACAATCTAAACCAAACACATCAGGTAATCTTACATTTCCAAAATCGCATACTAATACCTTCCTGGAGGTAATCCTATTACCTGGGGTAATCCAATATTTCATCTCAATTATTAAATAGACAGAAGAATGTAGGGACATAAAACTTGCATTGCCTGTGGGCTAAAGTTTTACTCAATTATATCCAACTGAAATTTTATGATAAAACAATTATCAAATGAGTTGAACAATTAAGTGATATAAGACTTGCCTATAGGCTAAAGTTTTAATCAACGAGATTCATTACAACTATTATGATAAAACTTAAAGAAATCATGTTCCTTTTCTTAATCCCTGTGAGTAAATTAAGAAATATGATCTAAAGTTTGCATCATAAAATTAAACTTTATGATAGAGATGAAATTATTTACAAATAATCATTAACTAAATAAATTTATTTGTTTCCATCATAACTGATAAAACTACTAAACTACATTCCGATACATAATTGTCCGTGGGCTAAATTATGATTATAGTCTAGTATTTATTCCTAATTAATCATACAAGTATAACGAAATTGCCTGTGGACTAAATTCCATCCTATTAAATACAATTAATCACAAATGATATGTCTAAAACTTTATGTGATCAAGATAAATCGCTCAATATATAATTTTAACTGATTAAAGGATGTTGTGGCTACTGATATCTGCTATTTTGTCAAACCATTCACCCCTTATTCTAGTTGTTTTGAAGGTTATTTTCTATATCCTAGTGAAATTGGGAATTGTTTGTGTGTTATATTGTCCAAGTGTTGAATTATCTACAAGGAACAACAAAGGAAGAATATTGGAACATTTTGGACAAGTTCTGGAAGAAAAGGGAATTACAAGGAAGAATACAAGTTGGAAAAGAATTGGAAGTTGCCTAATGGGCCAAGGCCCATATACCTCTTATATATTTGACCTATTCTCTACAATTGAAGGAGGTTCCCTTACAGAGTTCAGAACCCTAGTTTTTAGCTTATATTTTCCCAGCATAGTTTAGACTAGTTTTACATTAGATTATTTTATTTCAAGATTGGAATGAAAGATTGAAGATTGGATTTGTTCTTTATCAGTTAAGTTTCTCTTCCCTTTTATTTCTTGCAATGTTTATGGTTATTAATTATTGCTTTGTTTTGTTTACTCCCATCATGCGGGAGTAGTTCGTTTGTGGGTTTGGATTAGGGATCCATTGTTAATCTTGATGTTCAATTGGTAATTAATTGCATAAAGGGATTGAATCTTTTACCTAGGGTTTATGTTGATTTGGGGATTTCTTTGCACTAGTTATTGGTTTGTGGCCACAATTAATTGCTACTATAGGAAAGGGATTCATTACAACGAAAGTTGGATGGAGACCTCGAGCCTTACCAATTTCAGCCTACTTTTCCTGCTATGAAAGTAGAGGTAATTTTGGGGGCTTACAATGCTTAGGTGTTTAAGGTTATAATTGATGCATCACGACAGCGGGACAATTTTAGCTTAATTCTCTTATTGATTACGAAAGTAGTTGAGTAGAATTCTTTTGTGCATTGCCCATATATCCTTTGGTTAATTATTGTTTCCCTAATCCTGAGTTGGTTGGAACATCAATATTACAATCCCCTAATCTGGCCCATACCTTTATCATATAGTTTTCACCTTAATCAATTGCTTTCTTTTATCCCACATCATTCAGTCTTTGTTACTTGGATTCTATAAATTCATATACTCTAGTGCCTGGTAATTCACACAGTTTCGTGCCATAACACCAATCCTCAGCGGAACGACATTACACCCTTTTCACACTCATCATTTGTGCTCATCACATTTTGGCGCCGTTGCCGGGGATTGGTTTATTTGGGTTTTGATTGTGTGAATAATTTCTTACTAGCATTAGAGTTAGTGAATTTTAGGAGATCAAGTTTTATTTTATTTTATTCTTTATTCGAAAATAAAATAGAAATTTTTTGCACTAACCCATAACTAGTTCTTTCCAAGAGTGTATGTGGTTGTGTTAGACAGCAGGTTACCCTCCTTTTGTGCACACTAGATCGAAAGGGAGCACGAATCTTCGTCCCTACGATCTAAATCTTGAAAGGAAGTTAAGGAGGGAGAAGAAGGTGTTACGTGATTGGCTTCGAGAGTTCCAAGACTTCGAAGTAGACATGGAGACCGGAGACAGTAGCAATACTGGGCAGCCAGCCCATACTGGTGCCAACACACAACAGCACCCGAGGCAGAGAGAGGCAGTTGGGGACAACCCTGGAGTTCGTGCTAATCCCCCAAATCCAAATGTTCAGAATCAAGCACAGAACTTCAGGGCCGATCCAAACCCGAATGTCTATGTTGGGAGAGGATTCGGAGCTCCTTTCATGCAGCAGCAACCTGTGTACCAGCAGCCAGGCTATGGGGTTGGGATGCAAAATCTTCTCTACCAAATGAATCCCAACCTGGTCCAGCAGTTTGCCCAACAGGTCCCACAAGCAGAACCAATGGCAGCCCATTTAGCTCCTGAGTTCACTGAAGAAGATTGCATTGTGTACCCAGGAATTGAGGCAAATAATTTTGAGTTGAAGACTTAGCTCATTCAGATGGTCCAGAATAATCAGTTTGGAGGATCTCGGGTTGAGGACCCGAAAACCCACATAGTTCATTTTGACCGTATCTGCCAGACCATCAAGATGAATGGTGTTCCTAGTGAGGCCATCAAGCTGAGACTGTTTCCTTTTTTCCTGAGAGATCAAGCACAGCGTTGGTTGAATTCCTTTCCAGCCAACCACTTCATTACATGGGAACAGCTCCACAAAGCTTTCATGTAGGAGTACTGTCCTCCTTCCAAAGCTGCCAAGTTAAAGAAGCAAATTCAGAATTTTCAGCAGTTTGGTAATTAGGATCTTCCTGAGGCTTGGACGAGATTTAAAGAATTGAGGAGGCAGTGCCTGAAGAATTTGATGACCCCGGGTGATTTTATGTCCTCATTCTATGAGGGATTGTCTAACCGGTCAAAGATTATTCTAGATACCTCATCTTTTGGAGGTGTTTTCATTGATATGGGACCAACAGCTGGAGAGCAGTTGATTGAGCGGATCAGCTCTAACAACACATGTTAAAGTAGTTAGTACAGGACCCTACTCAGAGTGTCCAGGCAGTTGCTCAGCCTCCACTAATTCCATAGAGTCCTTATGTTCCTAACCCCTATTCTGCGCCACAGGTACCTCTTGTAGCATGTTGTGCAACTTATGGTGGAAATCATGTAGCTCAGACATGTCCTTTGTTAGACTTCGGTAACCAAGTTCCTCAACCTAATATGGAGCAAGTTGATCTTATTGGTTATTCTAGACCACAGGGCCAAGGGCAAGATTATGGGACCTATCAGCAGGAAGGAAGGAATAAGGTTATTCCCTCTTGGAACAATCAGGGAAATCAAGTGAGAAACAATCCACTAGGATTTCATGGTAACCAAGGGAATAGGGGTGAAAATTAAACCAAGTCCAGTGGAGAAACAATCAGAATTTTGGGCAGAATAACCAGAATCCCAATCAAGGGCAGTTCCAGCAAGGGAATCTGAATTTTGGGACCACTCAGGATGTTGATATACAGCTTCTCATGAACACTATGATGGCTCAGTTTGGCAAGCTACAAGCAGAGCATCTTCAGCTGTTTGGCAAACTACAAGCAGAAATAGATGGTCTCAAGGCTCAGCAACAAGGAGGAGGTAATCAATTTTCTAATCAACCTTTATCTTCGAATGGTAGACTGCCAGCAAACACAGAAAATCCAAGGCACCAAGTGAATGCAATCACTACTAGAAACGGATTAGCTTTGAAGGGCCCCCCTTTTTCCTTCGAATAATCCAATGCCTGAGAAAGCTGATAAGAAGGATGAGGGTGTTCAGGTTGATGATATTCTTGATGATAGTGAAGAGGAGCCTGTGGTGCAGAGAGACAGTGTTAAGGGGAAAGCTCCTCAGCAGGATGAGAGTGCTTCAAGTAAGAAGCATGAAAGGAAGAACAAGAAGGTAGATGACTCGGTTATACCTTACAACCTGTTACCATACCCACAGAGGTTGTGGAAATCAAAGGAGTCTGATAGAGAGAGCAAGTTCCATAAGATGTTGGATAAGCTGGAGATCTTCATGCCTTTTGTTGAAGCAATCACTCAGATTCCATCGTATAAGAAGTTTCTGAAGAATATTTTAGGCAATAAGAAAAAGCCAGAGGAGAGTGCGGTGGTGGATCTGAGCGAAAGAGCCTTGACCTGTGCAGTTCTTCAACATAAACTACTTCCTAAGCTGAAAGATCCATGTAGTTTTTCCATCCCTTGCATCATTGGTGGATTTGTAGTTGGGGGTGCTTTGTGTGATCTAGGTGCCAGTGTTAGTCTTATGCCATATTCTTTATGTAAGAGGCTCAACTTGGGAACACCAAAACCCACCTCCGTGACCCTACAGATGGCGGATCGCTCCATAAAGTGTCCGGTGGGAGTTCTAGAGGATGTCCCGGTCATGATTGATCAGTATTTTATACCGGGGGATTTTGTTGTACTGGATATAGAGGAGGATGTCAAGGTTCCTATTATACTTGGTAGACCTTTTCTAGCTACTGCTGGTGCACTTATTGACGTGAGAAGAGGAAAACTCGTGATGGAAGTGGCTGAGAACGAGATTGAGTTTGACATATTCAAAATGGCGAAACACCAGCCCTCATATGTTGATGAATGTTACTTGATAGAAGGGCTGGGTGAGGGCACTGCTGAGAGTAGAAAGATTGAGTTAGGGGATTTGCATGATTCCCCTATTGATCCTGGACCCCCTGAACTGTCAAGTGTGCTGAAACAAAAGAAAATGTTCTCTGGTTCTGGTGGTTTCTACAAAAGATGGATGAGGGAGCTGTCTAAGTTCAAAAGGCCACCGGATCGCGTGGTCCACAGTCCTACCTGATATCCATGAGGTTGAGTCGAGCTGACGACAGTAAACTTAGCGCTTCATGGGAGACACCCCATGTTATCCTTTACTTTTTGCACTTTATTTTACTGCATTTTTCTTTTTGTTTTAGTTCGGAGTAGATTAGGGATTTTTCTTTGTTTACAGGGTGTTCTCTGGGGTTGTTTTGGTGTGAGATTTGATTTCTTTTACCTTTGAGAGAGTGGGGAATGGTTAGAACTGAAGAGGTTAGGCCTTAGAACAGTTTTAGGACATATTTTGGACTAACTTGCAGGTGAAACTGAACTTGGGCGCGAAAAGAACAGAAGTGCGAAAAGAGAGCTCTGGATCACGGCCAGGCTCACGGCCGTGACCCCAACCGTGATGCCTGGGCGTCAATTCCAGTAGCTGCAGAGCAAAGCAAGGCTCTGGGTCACGGGCCACATCCCGGCCGTGACCCAGGACGTGACCACCGCCCAGAATTTCCAGTACGTACAGAGCAAACGAGGGCTCTGGGTCACGGGTCACATCCCGGCCGTGACCCAGGCCGTGATGGCGTCAGAAAGTTTCCAGTGTCTACAAGCCAAAGAAGGGCTCTGGGTCACGGGCCGCATCCCGGCCGTGACCCAGGCCGTGATACGAGGCCGTAAGATTTGCAAAAAAAAAAAAAAAAAGAAAAAAAATGTTATGTTTTCTAATTCGTTTTTCCTAGTTCGTGAGGCCTTGTTTGTCCATCAGGGACGATGTCCAGTTTAAGTGTGGGGGGGTACTATTTCTGATGAATTTTGGATGCAGTTTGCTTGAAGGACTCAATTTGCAGCTAAAGGTAATGTGCTTTCCTTGTGTTGTGGTTGTGACCGCTTTACTTCCTGCTGGTTTGTGGTTTGTTTTGGTGGTACTTGTGCAGCCCAGCTTGCCAGGGATGATTCAAGGTTGAGCCTGTGAGAATTCAGTCTCTTGCCAATAGTTGGGTTAACCTCTAACATAAATGTTCCCCTGTGTGTTATGCATTGCTAGTGAAGGCTTATGTGGGATTCCGGTGATATTTGTTCTGTCATAGCTTGTCTCAGTGCTCTCATAGTGAAATCTAGAATTTGCATGCTTTGAAGTGATTTAGGCCATTGTTGTTAGCCCAAGCCTTTAAACCTACCATGTGTTACATTTATTTTCCCTAGTTGTCCCCTTTGAGCCTTGTTTTTGTTTAATAAGTGCAAAAGCACTTAACCCCGTTCTTTATGTTATTTTCTTGTTTAACCCATTATTTGACCCTTAGCCCTAAGCCATATATTTTCCATTCACCCTTAGAGAGAATGTGGCATTTGTTCTTTAATTTAGAGGAGATTTATCTTTTTGAGCTTATTTTTGATAGAGTTATTCCTGTTATCTTTGTTCTAGTGTGGGGGTGTGGTGAAGGAGTTGATTGGTTATTATGAATTGAAGGAAAGAAAGGGTTTGTTGGTTGAAAGAAAAGAAAATAAATAAAAAGAAAAAAAAGGAAAAAATTGAAAACAAAGAAAAAAAAAAGGATGAATAAAAGTGCAAGTCAGGTTGTTAGAATAAATGTCTTCACCCCCACTAGTTTAGAATACTCTTGTCTTTCCAATTATATTTTGCTCTCTTGATTCATATTTTCCATATCTCCTCTAGGTTTAATTGTGAATAGGTGTAAAATTCTCTCTCTTTTGTTTATTTTTCCATACCCCTTTCTTTGTTTAGCCACTCACCCTTAGCCCCATTACAAGCCAAATAAAGTCCTATTTGATCTTAGCATGCAGTTTTAGAGTGATCTATGTGAGTATGAATGGCATATCTATGGGAGTTCATCTTAAGCCAAGTCTTGCATAATCTCAACTGAGTACATGTGCATACAGGGTTTTAATCTACCTTAATTCGGGTGCTCGGTTATTGGCCTGAGAGGGGAACTCACTTGTGATTCTGAGATGATTCTTGAAGCAGATTAGGTTGTCTGAGATGGTTGGTGGTATGATTGGTTGAGCAGGAAGGAAGTGTGATCAGTTGCAGTGCTTGGAGGGAAGATTATCCTAGTAATTGCTTGAGGACAAGCAAAAGTTCTAGTGTGGGGGAGTTGATATCTGCTATTTTGTCAAATCATTCACCCCTTATTCTAGTTGTTTTGAAGGTTATTTTCTGTATCCTAGTGAAATTGGGAATTGTTTGTGTGTTATATTGTCCAAGTGTTGAATTATCTACAAGGAACAACAAAGGAAGAATATTGGAACATTTTGGACAAGTTCTGGAAGAAAAGGGAATTACAAGGAAGAATACAAGTTGGAAAAGAATTGGAAGTTGCCTAATGGGCCAAAGCCCATCTACCTCCTATATATTTGACCTATTCTCTACAATTGAAGGAGGTTCCCTTACAGAGTTCAGAACCCTAGTTTTTAGCTTATATTTTCCCAGCATAGTTTAGACTAGTTTTACATTAGATTATTTTATTTCAAGATTGGAATCAAAGATTGAAGATTGGATTTGTTCTTTATCAGTTAAGTTTCTCTTCCCTTTTATTTCTTGCAATGTTTATGGTTATTAATTATTGCTTTGTTTTGTTTACTCCCATCATGCGGGAGTAGTTCGTTTGTGGGTTTGGATTAGGGATCCATTGTTAATCTTGATGTTCAATTGGTAATTAATTGCATAAAGGGATTGAATCTTTTACCTAGGGTTTACGTTGATTTGGGGATTTCTTTGCACTAGTTATTAGTTTGTGGCCACAATTAATTGCTACTATAGGAAAGGGATTCATTACAACGAAAGTTGGATGGAGACCTCGAGCCTTACCAATTTCAGCCTACTTTTCCTGCTATGAAAGTAGAGGTAATTTTGGGGGCTTACAATGCTTAGGTGTTTAAGGTTATAATTGATGCATCACGACAGCGGGACAATTTTAGCTTAATTCTCTTATTGATTACGAAAGTAGCTGAGTAGAATTCTTTTGTTCATTGCCCATATATCCATTGGTTAATTATTCTTTCCCTAATCCTAAGTTGGTTGGAACATCAAGATTACAATCCCCTAATCTGGCCCATACCTTTATCATATAGTTTTCACCTTAATCAATTGTTTTCTTTTATCCCACATCATTCAGTCTTTGTTACTTGGATTCTATAAATTCATATACTCTAGTGCCTGGTAAATCACACAGTTTCGTGCCATAACACCAATCCTCAGCAAAACAACATTACACCCTTTTCACACTCATCATTTGTGCTCATCAGCTACTCCACAACCAAATTAAAATTATAAGATCACTACACAATTATCAATTGATTGTCTAACCTTTATGTGATTCAAACTTAATAGAAATCAGTAAATTAAAGATGCTATGGCTATACTTTAATGAACTGAAATCAAATCACATCGGCAAGGAATGAAATTAATTTTTTTAACAAATATAATATACCAGATTGTGATGGGAAAATCCAAATATATGATATTTACGGATACTAGTGGCACAAGATGTTCTTAAGTCATAGCCATAAAACTAGTATGTCTCCCCAATTCATATGCACTCAATGTATAACTGTTTGGGGGTGTAAACCTAAAATTGTAGGGTATACACCAAAATTGCATGGGTCACCTATGATTAAAACTTAAATGGGTGAACTAAATCAATGGGCCAAATGTGCTTAAATTCAGGCACTACTGTAACTAAAGTTTATGCATAAGTCCAACTTAATTAGGAACTAATATAATTTCATCCTAAATTTATGCATTGCTAAAGACATAATAAAAACAAAATTATTTTGCATAACAAAATATTATGCGTTGGACAAACTAATATGCATAAAATTAGGCATTTAACTCATATATTCTAAACAAATCGCATAACTTAAAGACAATTTTTAATATGAGCTTCCAAAGCATAAACTTAATATTCAAACTCTAATGAGTCCAAACCAAAGAGACCCAAAATTTTGAATAATATACTTTGAAATTTCAAAATTTAAGCCCATTAAAATGTTTTAATACATAAAGATCAAATTTATGAGAAATAGACCGAATTTACAAATTTCAACAATATCTAACCAAAATGAGTTAATTACTGATTTGGTCCCTCGACTATTGGGATTTCACCACTTTTGTCCTCAACAATTTTTCTTGTTCAATTAAGTCCTCGACTCTGATAAAATTAACCAATTTGGTCCTCCGTTTATTTTGGTGTTTAACAGCCGTTAAATCATGACCAAATTGGTTATTTTACTATAGTCAAGTGACCATTTCGGTAATTAATTTTGACTGAAATGGTCCCTTGACTATAGTGAAAATTACCAATTTGGTCCTAATTTAACGGATATCAAATGGTAAAATAAACGGAGGACCAAATTGGTTAATTTTTTCAAAGTCGAGGATTTAATTAGACAAGAAAAATTGTCGAGGACCAAAGTGGTGAAATCTCAATAGTCAAGGGACCAAACGGTAATTAACTCTAACCAAAATATATATTGTCATTTGTAAATCAAAATCTCACAAAACCTAATTGCATAATTAATCCTAATATTATGCACTTAATGTGATCAAATTCATGAAACAAGTAATTACCATACATTTACCATTGCCAAAATAATATACAATATTTATTAAGGTAATATTAATATGGCAATATTAAACCAAATAATTACCATTTACCAACATTAATATGTATAATATTACTATATACTTACCATTTGCAAAAAATAATATATAATATTAATCAAGGTTAAATTAACATGGCAATATTTAAACCACATAATTGCCAAGGGCCTTGTGATCCAGTGGCATCAAACCCTTCCCTATATACGGGAGGTGGTGGGTTCGAGCCTCAGTGGAGGCGTTGCTGTCTCTTTGTTCGTAACAGAGTCAGTAGCATTCAAAAAAAAAAAAACCACATAATTACCATGTACAAAGATTAATATGTAACTAAGTATTAAATAAGGCAAACAAATATATGGTAAATATAGAAAAAAAAAAGGAAATTGCAAATTTTGGTAATGAATGTACCAGTACGTACGTTTTCCGTCTTCTTCCAACGTCACCAAACTAGCACAACCGTCGTCGTTAACCAGGGAAGAAGGGGAGCAGCCGCCGGTTCACCTAGTTACAGCGGTAACGTTGTCGACTAGAACTTGAGGAGCCGCAACAGCAAACGCCACTTGCATCTATTGGAGGAGAGGAGGAAGCAGGTACGTCGCCGGGGAGCTGCAACAGCTTCTCTACAGAGCCAATGGTCGTCGTCAACTGCCCACAGCCGCGACGTTAACTGGAGCTTGAAGAACAGCGACAACCCATCCCCGGAAAAACGAAGCAGTCGCGGGAAAACAAAGCAGTCAGCTACCCTCCCCTGTTGTGTTGTTGAAGAAACCATGTAGTGCCATCGTCGCCTGAAGCTCACCGTCGGTAACCGGCGACCAAATCCGGTGATGCTCCGTCTTCCTCGCAAGCTTGGCTCAATAGACAACGGCGACGGAGGGAAACAAGGTTTTTTTTTAAATCGATCGCCGGAAAAGAAAAAAATTAATTTCGCGATTAAAAAAATGAAATTAGAATTTCTTAATGCCAAAATTAATTCAGCAGTCCAAATATTAAACTTCAACAGTCCAAAAAAATCATATACAAAACTTAATATATATGAAATTAATGTTGATTTTTAGGCAATACAATCAATCAGACGGAGATTAATAAAGGCTCTTGATACCAAATGTAAGATCATAAATATAGTCTAATCATACAGAATGAATCTACGAGAAACTTAACTCGTAGTAGCGGAAGCATAAGTCGTGTTGATCTCCAGCCATAGTTGATACCTTGTTGTGTTGCCTCTTGAACTGTAGATCTGCAGGGTGTTAGTTGTTTTGTCTCACACTTAACTCAGAACCCTAGATGGTGTACTGATATTTTTGAGTAGTATGAGTACCATAACTATAGGTCCTATATGATTGTCTGTGCTACATCCCATCAATGCAAGCTTTATATAGGCATAATGGTGCATTGAACAAACCTAGATGTCCAATCCAACCTATAACTTAAATGCGTCTAGTCCACTTGCACCACATTATTAAGGCCCACAATATATCATATATTTGTATTAGAGAAATGTCTTACATGCTATCCATCAAAACTCAAAAACAAACATTTACCCAACCTAAACTAAACTTACAAATTGATTACACCAAACCAAGTAAATCATTCTTAAAAAAATCCTTTTTAAATTAGGATGTGAAGAGAAGATCTGGCCAACCAGGTTCGCATCAAACTAAGCCATATATACGACCATACATTCTAGCGCTTCACGAGAATAATTGTTGAGCTGTGATATATGGTGGACTATTCGAGCTAAAATGCTTCGTACTTGCGAAACGGAAAGCGTAGAGATGGGGAAGTTGCTGGAAATGGATGGATTGTTTGAAGAGTGAACACAGAGATGGAAAAGGGGTTGACCGGCCTTCTTATATTATTATTAATATTATTATTATTATTATAATGTTGTTGTAATTTTTAAATTTTAAAGTAATAATAATAATATTATTATTATTATTACTAGTAAGAGTATTGTTGTCCACATGTTTTAATAATATTATTAGTATTAATGTGTTAATAAAATACTATTATTTTATTAGTGTCAATTAGTGTATCATGTTCAAATTTCAAAGAAGACAATTCTCTTCAATGACAATTAGCAAGAGTCAAGGTCAAACACTTACACATATTGGGTCACTTTTAAGAATTCAGTATTTGTTCATTGCCAATTGTATGTTGCTGCTTCCACAGTGATAAAAATATTAATATGTAATGACTACCTCAACTACTAACGTATGTAGTGTACCATGAAGTGTTCAATAATGTATATATATAACATGTAATTTAAGTTTTTTCCAATATTTAGTGAAATCATGTAATTAGTTAAGATACTTAAATGTCTTTTTCCCTAAACAACTACTGTTTAATTGTCTAATGATTTATTTAATTACTATAGTATTAAAACAATTGTTATAAAATGTATCCGTACATCGCACTGAACAATAATAGTATGTTTAATTCCTTTTCTATGTATCAATTTAATTTATAAACATCTCCATCTATTATACTAGTGACTACAGAAATTCATCAGTTCGGAAACTTCTTCAAAATCATTAATACAGATGATTTTAAAATGAATATATCGCTAAATAAACCTAACTTCAATGCAGTTGGTGAAGAACCCCTAAGCCTTCTCCCAAATATTATGTAACTTTTTATTACTTAAAAAGTTTTATTAAATGGCAAAACATAACTTAGAAAAGTCAAGAACTAGGACTACATGCAAGCACCAAAGATGGAAAACAGAAGACTACATTTCGAAAAAAAATTATCATAGAAGAGCTTTCAAACAACTGAGATTCAATCATGTAGCCGAACAACCTATAATAGGGGAATGGCATAGAATCAAATTACAATTAAAATCTTATGATCACAACAGAGCCTAGTTCCCGAAGAACTTAAAATGATAGAGCTTCACAAATCAATAGACCTTTCAACATTAGAGATGGAAAAGAGTTAAATTAATAGATCTTATAGTGAGATGAACCAATAAAGCTTATTATCTATAAGAAGCAAAGATGTGAATTTTCGGCAAACTTAACTACAAAGCTTTAATTTGATAAAGAAAGTGGTTGGTAGAGCTTAAGGGTTTGAAAGAAAAGAGGTTTCAAAAGATGTATTCATTAAACCTGGTGGATGAGTTACGTTGAGGCTAGGAGACTAGAGCATGATTATCGGCCCATGCCTGCCTCGCGTGTGGAGCTGTGGGATGGTATCTTGGCTGTCTGACAAGCTTCCAATCTTTACCTTTTTTTGCTGTTTGCATCAAAGTTACCAGGGGAGTAATGGAGATTCTGAAATTAGATTAATAATTTACAAATTGTGTTAGAATATATATACAATCTCAAAACAAGTGGACATGCCGCCTGTGATTCTGATTGCATTAAAGGGTTTGTTGCTGCACATAACGCAGCCCGAGAAACGGTTGGCGCTCCACCGGTTAAGTGGAACACCACCTTAGCAGACTTCGCTGAATCCTACGCCACCAAACGGTCTGCTGACTGTGCGGCGCAGCATTCACAAGGGCCATATGGAGAAAACATCGCAATGGCTTCTGCCGAATTGTCTCCGGCGGATTCCGTGAAGTTGTGGATGGATGAGAAGAAATACTATGACCAGGCGTCGAATTCTTGCACCGGCGGAGAGTGCCACCATTATACGCAGGTGGTTTGGCGTGACACCACGACTATTGGTTGTGCTAGGGCGACGTGCAAAACTGGTTGGATGTTTGTCACCTGCAACTATTCCCCTCCAGGCAACTATGTGGGCGAACGTCCATATTAAAAACAATTTTTTTTCTTGTTGTTTAGTATGATCTTGTGAAATGCAGACAATGCATTATACAATAATTACCATGTACAAAGATTAATATGTAATTAAGTATTAAATAAGGCAAACAAATATATGGTAAATATAAAAAAAAGGAAATCGCAAATTTTGGTAATGAATGTACCAGTACGTACGTTCTCCGTCTTCTTCCAACGTCACCAAACTAGCACAACCGTCGTTGTTAAGCAGGGAAGAAGGGGAACAGCCGCCGGTTCACCTAGTTGCAACGGTAACGTTGTCGACTAGAACTTGAGGAGCCGCATCAGCAAATGCCGTTGGCATCTATTGGAGGAGAGAAGGAAGCAGGTACGTCGCCGGGGAGCCGCAACAGCTTCTCTATAGAGCCAATGGTCGTCGCCAACTGCCCTTAGCCGCGACGTCAACTGGAGCTTGAAGAACAGCGACAACCCATCCCCAGAAAAATGAAGCAGTCGCGGGAAAACAAAGCAGTCAGCTACCCTTCCCTGTTGTGTTGTTGACTAAACCATGTAGTGCCGTCGTAGCCTGAAGCTCACCGTCGGTAACCGGCGACCAAATCCGGTGATGCTCCGTCTTGCTCACAAGCTTGGCTCAATAGACAACGGCGACGGAGGGAAACAAAGTTTTTTTTAAGCTCACCGTCGGTAACCGGCGACCAAATCCGGTGATGCTCCGTCTTGCTCACAAGCTTAGCTCAATAGACAACGGCGACGGAGGGAAACAAGGTTTTTTTTTTTAACTCGATCACCGGAAAAGAAAAAAATTAATTTCGCGATTAAAAGAAATGAAATTAGAATTTCTTAATGCCAAAATAAATTCAGCAGTCCAAATATTGAACTTCAACAGTCCAAAAAAATCATATACAAAAAATAATATATATATGAAATTAATGTTGATTTTTAGGCAATACAATCAACCACACAGAGATTAATAAAGGCTCTTGATACCAAATGTAAGATCATAAATATAGTCTAATCATACAGAATGAATCTACGAGAAACTGAACTCATAGTAGCGGAAGCATAAGTCGTGTTGATCTCCAGCCATAGTTGATAACTTGTTGTGTTGCCTCTTGAACTGTAGATCTGCAGGGTGTTAGTCTTTTTGTCTCACACATAACTCAGAACCCTAGATGGTGTACCGATATTTTTAAGTAGTATGAGTACCATAACTATAGGTCCTATATGATTGTCTGTCTTACATCCCATCAATGCACCGCATTATTAAGGCCCACAATATATCATATATTTGCATTAGAGAAATGTCTTACACGCTATCCATCAAAACTCAAAAACAACCATTTACCCAACCTAAATTAAACCTACAAATTGATCACACCAAACCTAATAAATCATTCTTAAAAAAATCCTTTTTAAATTAGAGTGTGAAGAGAAGATCTGGCCAACCAGGTTCGCATCAAACTAAGCCATATATACGACCTTACATTCTAGCGCTTCACGAGAATAATTGTTGAGCTGTGATATATGGTGGACTATTCGAGCTAAAATGCTTCGTACTTGCGAAACGGAAAGCGTAGAGATGGGGAAGTTGCTGGAAATGGATGGTTTGTTTGAAGAGTGAACACAGAGATAGAAAAGGGGTTCACCGGCCTTCTTATATTATTATTAATATTATTATTATTATTATAATGTTGTTGTAATTTTTAAATTTTAAAGTAATAATAATAATATTATTATTATTATTAGTAAGAGTATTGTTGTCCACATGTTTTAATAATATTATTAGTATTAATGTTTTAATAAAATACTATTATTTTATTAGCGTCAATTAGTGTATCATGTTCAAATTTCAAAGAAGACAATTCTCTTGACAATTAGCAAGAGTCAAGGTCAAACACTTACACATGTTGGGTCACTTTTAAGAAGTCAGTATTTTGTTCATTGCCAATTGTATGTTGCTGCTTCCACAGTGAGAAATATATAGGAATGATTATGATAACAACAATAATAATAGTAATAATAATAATAATATAATAATAATAATATTAATCATCACCATCATCTTGATGGACCTTGATAATAATAATAAATATCTTCTTGACGGACCGAGGGCCCATAACAATATATAGCCCAAAAATTTCTAAAGCCCATGTATAAATACTAACCCCAACCCGTTTGACCCCAAATACATTGTCATTTGCCATCTCCGTCTTCATCGTTGCTCTGTCTAAAACTCACTCTCCCTTTACCATTTTAGAAATCCAAACAATACTCTATATTCTACAGAAGTTGCTGATTTGCATCCTATTTACTTCAGTGGAGCAAAATCGCCGCTGCCGCCAAGCAAACAGTTGTCACCGTCGCAACAATAGCAACAATAACAGCCGCCACCTCCGTCTCTAACACTTATTCCTTCACCTTCTGCCGCCTCTACCTCCTCAGCACCACCTCTTACTTCATCGGTCTTCTTCGACGCCAGCATCTTCTACGAAACCAGCCCTAAACATAACATGCAATTAGATATGGAGTATCTAAATGATAATCAAAAAAAGAGAGAAGAGATGGATCTGCAATCTCAGATAAGTAGAATTTTAACTAAGATGTATTTTACTCTAATTCCTATTTTCTAAATAGTTAGACTTTCATTTACAGAAATTTATTTTATTTGTTCTGTGTACTTTATAGGAGTGAAAAGAACCCTATATTTTTTAAATTCTAAAAGTATAAAAACTGAGATTGCAGTTCCTTTCACTATGAAATATGTAAATCTCTATTATAAAGATTTAAAATAATCCTTCGAAATTTCTAACCTATGATAGTTGAAAATTCTAACTTCCCCATTCTTCTTTAAACTGTTTCTTGCTACCCAGATGTTTTATATGAAATTTGTAAGTGAATTTGGAGCAGTACTGAGATGGGATATCTTGAAGAACCAGTTGCTCTTAAAATAAGTTTTTAAATGATTTTCAGCATTAATGACTCACATAATTCAAAGCATTTATAATTCATATTACTTGAATGTAGTTAGTTTGGAGTTCTTATATAAATTTTTCCTCATGTATTTATCTGTAATGGTTTCTTTCAAGTTTCAACTTATAGTTAATGTTTCTGCTGTTTTATTTTGAGTTACTTGATTGTTGTTCAAAGGCAATTTTCAATTTGTTTACTTTACATGGGCCCATAGTCACTTACAGCTTACTGATAACATATTTAGGTATATTCAACATGGGGTATTACTGATAATATATTTAGGTATATTCAATATATATATGTGGAATCATGTATGACTACCTTCTGGTAAGATTTCCAACAATTATTGTAATGTGAATCTATTTGTCTAATCTAGATTGAGTTGGAATATATATGAATGATTGAAGAACCTGAAGTTTATTCATGTTGTGTAGTAATCAGGTCTAATGATTTATCTTATTGTTGTACAGATTAAGTTCTATTGTGATTTTGATGGGAGTTTCCACAAGAGCTTGGACTTAACAATTGACCTCTGGGGTGCTTTGCTCGGAATATGATCCTATAGGTATAAAATCAGTCATTAAATATCATTTTGCTTAGTCTGTCCTTGGAGTAATTTGACAACAGCTTGCAGATGCACTCCTGCATTTCTAATATATGAATGTATTCGAAAGGACATTAGCTCCCATAAAAAAAGGACATTCTAACTCTTCTTTTCTGTTCTGATTTAGTATTACTAAGAGAAAATACGTTTAACAATGAGGATTAATATTTGATTCAATCATTTAGTGCCCATCATGCTTTCCTATGTATATAAAACAAATGAGAAAAACAAATAAAAAGTTATCTATATATCACTTCATCACTTCATAAACATAAAAATATATCACTTCATAAACATAAAAAATGTAAGAATGAGTTATCACCTTTTGTTTCCTGATCTTTCTCTCTTTGTGCAGTTGTGCTTCAATGTGAACAATGTGAATGATGCTTCAATGAGACTGTGGGATTTCACTTCTAAGGCATTAGTATTTATAGGCTTCTTCCCACCAAAATTTAGATTCAAAAAGATGTAATTATTATTTTTTAGCATGCTTGTTTTTATTGTAACTTGAAAAAGTAAAAAAAATACATTGGTAATGATACTAATCAATTACTTCTGATAGAGAGCAATTAATAGCATTGGAATATGTAATAAATTAAATATTCAGACCAGATTACTAAGCAATCCATTTATATAAAAAAAAAACAAAAAAAAAATCAAAATTCTTTGGGCGGGAGAATGGAGCATTTTCATTAGCCAAATCTCCTCTCTTTATTATAATAAGAGATAAGAGATAAGAGATTATTTGCAAATCGTGTTAGAATATATATACAATCTCAAAACAAGTGGAAATGGAGATTTTGAAATTAGATTTGGCAAGTTTATGATTTTTTGCAATACACTTTTTGTGTATTTTTTGTAAAATAAAAAAAAATTTATTCACACCTCCTAAACAATTACTTGTCACCAGAACCAATTTTTTTCAACCTACCTACCTAACTTTCTTCCTATAGATACTCTACCCAGAAATATTTGTGTTTCCTTATAAAATGCATTGATCAATATTTGTGAGGTCACCATTATTCTTGTATTTGTAGGCCATAGAAATTATTCAAAGATATCCATTCTTTTAGGATACATGCATTCCTATAAATACCCAATAACCCAATGCCAATGGTCATTATATTGCATCTCTGCAGAAAGACTACATTTTTCCATTTCCTCTTACTTTTCCTTTTTATTGCATCTGATCTGCAAATCACAATAAAAAGGAAATGGAGTTTTCTTTTATGCAGGTCTCTATTGCCATAATTGCATTAGTCGCCATTGCCCAACCATCTTTTGGACATGCCGCCTGTGATTCTGATTGCATTAAAGGGTTTGTTGCTGCACATAACGCGGCCCGAGAAACGGTTGGCGCTCCACCGGTTAAGTGGAACACCACCTTAGCAGACTTCGCTGAATCCTACGCCACCAAAAGGTCTGCTGACTGTGCAGCACAGCACTCACAAGGGCCATATGGAGAAAACATCGCAATGGCTTCTGCCGAATTGTCTCCGGCGGATTCCGTGAAGTTGTGGATGGATGAGAAGAAATACTATGACCAGGCGTCGAATTCTTGCACCGGCGGAGAGTGCCACCATTATACGCAGGTGGTTTGGCGTGACACCACGACTATTGGCTGTGCTAGGGCTACGTGCAAAACTGGTTGGATGTTTGTCACCTGCAACTATTCCCCTCCAGGCAACTATGTGGGCGAACGTCCATATTAAAAACAATTTTTTTTCTTGTTGTTTAGTATCACTAGTACAAAATGGAACAAAGAATTATGACTTTAGGCTACCCTTCTTTAAACAAAGGTAGTGTATTCTTTAAAAAAAAAGGGACGGTGGCATAATTGTAAATAAATGAACAAGAAACCCCTACCCTCTTTAAAGAAAAGGTAGTTGTTTCTTCTTTTTAAAAATAAGAATATAATATCCACTGCCCTTCCTCGTAGAAAGGGTAGCAGATACTTAAATTAATATAAGTATCTGCTACCCTTTCATTTAGAAAGGGCAGTAGATAAAAAAAGCAGATCTATACAAAAAATAGCGCAGCCAGATCTGGAGATCATCTCTCTCCTAACCCTTCGTCTCCACCCCGCTCATCAGACTTTTCCTCTCCTCTCTCTGCCGTCTACACCGCCTCCCTCAGCCTCCAACGCCGCCGCTGACACCACGTCTCTCACCGCGCTTCCCTCAGCAGCGTACTCTGCTGCCGACAACGGCTCTCTCACCACAGACGACGCTTCCACCATCTCCACCGCACCACTCATCAGCCACCCACGACGCCGCCACCACCGTCTCCATCGCACTCTTCTCCTCACTGCCGCTGAAAGTAATGCTTTTTTTTTTCTTTGTTGTTGTAAATTTGTTGTTGTTTGAAATTGTTGTAGTCTCAAAAAGAAAAGAGACGACCGTCTCTCCCATGCCGTCTCTGTAGAAGGTCGTCCCTGTGAGCAGTATGAAGGTTTTTTTTGAAAAAAAAAAGAAAATTAAAGAATACATCTCGCAACTCCCAGGCAGTGTGTATAGGTTTTTTTGAAAAAAATTTGTATGTGATGAGTATATAATATGTTATGTTCTGTTTTCAACAAATATAGTGAAACTAGAGATGACCTACTGCTAGTGTATGTTTGGTTTTCATTCTTCTTATTGAGTGTGGTTTTCTCATTCTTAAGGTTAGGATCCTGAATATGGATCTTGAATTTACTTCTCCAGCAACTTAGGGTTTATCTTAGTTCCTAATTTGTTATTTTAACAATTTGCAGGGGGAAGGGAGGAAGATAATGAGGAGCGCGGGTACAGGCATCACCATCACCAGAGGTTGCCTTCTTAATAGGATTCCTGCCTTAATAAATTTCCCTCATATTGCATGTGCTTTTGAAATTGTCTACATTGAACTATAAGAATGTATGTTGTTTGCTTCTCAGGATGCTGTAATAAAGTCCCATCTATTTGGGATGGTGTTCAAGCTTGTGCTTTTGAGCTTGGCTTAACAATGAATATATTTTTGTGTATTCATTTCACTCCGCATAATTTTTAAAATGTCTTTCAGGGAAATGATTTGGACGAATTCAAACTGCTGAATTGGTTTGAAAGAAACAAATTGGACGCTAAACTGGGGAAAGTTGTGGTAAGAATTGTCCCTGTTTTCCTCTTAATTCTCTTGTAGTACCTAAGCTTTTTGACAATCTGCACTATTTTCTTTGAAAATGCATGTGATGATGGGAATATCTATGTCTAAATTTGGTTGCTGAACCAGAAGGCATATCTGTGAGTATTATCTTAAGATATGATTTTAAAGTGAGTATGATATTGCTGTTTAGGATTTTCCAAATCATATTCCCAGGTTGTGAAGTTCAATGTGCTATAAAATTTTCTGGTAAAAAGTCTCATTCAAACATGTATACAGATCGAGACAGTTTGTACAAGGCATAATTGAGAAAAAAACCAAAATTCCCGATGAAGAAATTGATACTATGTATGTGTTTCTTTATACGATTTCTTCAAAATTGATACTTTTTCATGATTTATTTGTGGCTTAGTAAGCAATGTAGAAGATGGGTTAAGACACGAGATTGTGGTTATTGCTCAGTTTTGTATCTTTTGCAGTAATATGTGTGTGTGTGTGTGTATATATATATATATATATGTGTTATGGTAGTTATGCCTGTGCGAATAGCCTATCATTGTGTCTATATTTGAATTTACATATTACATTTTATTATTGTTGGTATTATTGTGATATGTTCTGTTTGTTTCTACTTTCTAGCATCTCTCTTAGTTAAAGTTCTAAGTGGTACTATTTGTTAAACTATACATTCAATAGAAATTGCTTCTGAACTCTTGGTTGATGACCAGGGAATCTACAATCGGTTGGCTTGGTGGGAGCAAATAAACCATGGCAAGCAACTCACTCATAATAGAAAATTCCTAAGTTATTTACTGATTTTGCCATTTTAGTCAGCATGTTATGGATGTTATTTGGTGAACTGTATTGGTTGCCATATGAATAATGAAACCTCTATCTTGGGTGGGAGCAAGTCACTAGAGTGTAGCATTTATTTATTGCATATCTATTTAAACTACGTTGACTAGTAAATTACTTATCATTCCCATTTTTTACTTATCATCTTTATAGCAACCAATTCTTATATAATATGTTCTAGTCAATTGTTAAACAATATTTCTTGATTTTTTCTTTTCAGGTTATGAAATTTGAAGATCTAAAGGAACTTGGTAGTGAGTCTGCTGTTAAGGTATTCCCTTATTTTATGCATGTCCTATGTCTAAAGGAAATTGTTCCTTTACTAATATAACCTAAAATCTTTATTTGAAATATTTAATATTAAACTTTTAATATGTGTGTTTTGTTAATGTAGAAATTATTGGTTACTTTTGGTGATTTGCTTACGCTCAAAAAGCGTATATTGTGACAAAATACTCAACTCTTGATAATTTAGATGGGGTAAGTGAATTTAAATAGAACTATTTATAGTTCAATTATATTTTATTAATTAACATATTTAATAATTTGATTAATTAAATTATTTTGTAGGTATTTGAAATCAATTCGTACTCTACCAACGAAATTGAAGAGATTCAAGACTATTGGGCAAAATACTTCTTGGAAGAGTGATTGTAACTTGTTTTTAGATTAAGTATTGTTTTTTGTTTATAACTTATTATTGTGTTGAAAGTATTTGCGTAGATTATTTTGTGAGATTATTAGATTGCATTGCATGTGTTAAAAGTAGTGTATGTGATATTATGTTGATGGTTAGTATTGTGTTTAAAATATTGAGTTGATGATTAACATTGGGTTGATGGTTAATTTATGAGTGTAAATTTGTTCAGAATTTTTAAAATAATTTGAAAATTTTAAAAATAATAAATTAATTTTAAAAATAAAATAAATAATCCGCTACCTTTCTTAGGAAAGAAGGGGTAGCGGACGAATAATTAAAAAAATAAAATATAATTGCATCTGCTACTTTTCTACAGATAGAAGGGTAGCGGATGCTTATCGAATAAAAAAACAAAAAATGAATCCGCTACCCTTCTACGGATAGAAGGGTAGCAGATAGGCAATCATCCGCTACCCTTCTGGAAGGGTAGCGGAAAGTCGAAGGCTATCAGCGACCCTCGCATCCGCTACCCTTGTAGAAGGGTAGCGGAAAGCCCTTTACAAGGGTAGCGGATGCCCAGATCTGTACTAGTGTATGATCTTGTGAAATGCAGACAATGCATTATACAAAAAAAAAATATAAATATTTAAAAACCTACAATATTAGCACTAATGTACTATCATGAAACAACTACTGTTTCATGCATGGATTGTTGATTGAATTAAATTTTGAACTTTTTCTTTTACTTCTGGCTAGCTATACTTGATTTTTTTCTGAGCCCATTGATATCCACTTTTTATTTTTTGTTTTTGGTTCTGCCTTATATGATTTCCCTGAGTGAACTCATAGGAATAAATTGATTTTGATTAACCAACACCAACCAGTTGTGAGTTCTTAACACGAAAAATAGTGAAATGAAAATGAGACAATTTTTAGATGATTTTTTTTTTATCGTTATAATTTCTTTTTTATTGTTATAATAAATATAGGTAGGGCTATACGAACTTGAACTGTAGACCTTCTCGGTAAAACAGATCAAATTGCTTATTATCAAAATGATCTTAACTCTAAACATTTTATAGCGTGGGGCAAAATAGTCCCTATATTTAAAAAACTAAAATTTAAATTTAGTAATACTAAAAAAAATGATAATATATATCAAATAACATGAAAAAAGATTACAAAAATTTCAACCATGAAATGAAACTTCAAAAAATGAGGTGACAAACACATGATGACATGTATAAATCTTGTTTCATGAGAATGGTAGGAATATACCAATTTTTTTATAGATCTGCAAAGTAACTCAATAACCCCCTCCTTAGAATGGTTTGGGGAAACAGGTTGAGCAATGTAGGGATTGTACAGCTTCACGAGGGCTGCCTAGCTTCCTCTCACCAGCAAACAAGGGTTGGGACCCTCTTCAAGTGAGTGACTTCCTTGGTGGAGGTAATAACAAATGATATGGTCATGAAAATTGAGAGGTTTTATGAGTGTTCAATATTCACCTAAAAAGCGAATGAGAGGCAATTTCTGAATAAACATTTATTTTCCTTCTCTTTTACCAGGTTGGTATAATCAAATATCTCTTCGATTTCATTATTGATAGGAGGCACTAGAAATACACATACCCTATAGGTGCAATTGTTATACCATGGATCAAGGTTCACCTTGCATTGTGGATTCTGGTCCAAGATTAAACCTACCCTAAACAACTGGACATGGGATTCAGTGGGATTAATTAGCTTGGATCGGGATCGTCTTTGTCTTATTAGAAAAAGTCCGGGGCCCAGCTTGAAATTGGCCTAGGACCGGATCTAGGCACGACCTAGGCCCATAATTGTCCCAGGCACGGAGCGTGCCCAAACTTTTGCCTAAATGAGTTTCAATTAAGAAATAAATTAAAGTGTTTAATTTTCTGGTTCTTCCAACAATAGATCTATAGATTGAAAATGTGCTAAATGGCTTAAATACAATAAAAAAAATTGATTTTAAAATATTGTGTGCACAACATAATTTACTTAAAAAGATATTTTAGGTTTGACCATACACCTACCATATTCAAAGGAATTCTACATATAAGTCATCATGATATAATAACTATTTTGTATAATACTAATCAAACTAGTAATGTTAGCTAATTACAACTATGTGAGTTTTGATTTCTCTAAATTACTGAGGATATGTATATATCTTAATAATTGTCAATATTAAAATCAAACCTAATAAAAATAAACCGCAAACCCAAATTTAAAGTCTTTTATAATTTTTCTTAATATATCAATCTAACACAATTTAGTGATTAATAATAAAATAAAGTTTAAAATATATAAATTTTATAATAATTCTAGGTTATCAATTTTTATAATGTATTAATAAATTAATAAATCGAACATAATTTAGTGATATAAATAATTACAAATTCATTTTGTGCTTCAATAAGACTTATTAAATATCCATATTTTAAACCTGCAAAACAATGCTTTAGGGTTCTAATGTTCTAACTTAGTATTACAAGAGAGTCCTACAACTATACAATGAGTGACTCCTAGAGAATAGTATAGGTAAATGAGAGATAATCAATGAGAGCCACAAGACTCAACACTAAACTAGTAACAACCTAAACGAATAATGATAACAATGTAACAATATAACTCATAGCGGTAACGTTGTCGACAAGAAGTTGAGGAGCCGCAACAGCAAACGCCGCTGGCATCTACTGGAGTAGAGAAGGAAGCAGGTACGTCGTCGGGGAGCCGCAACAGCTTCTCTATAGCGCCAACGGCCGTCGCCTACCGCCCTCAACCGTGACGTCAATTGGAGCTTGAAGAACAGCGACAACCCATCGCCGAAAAAGCGAAGCAGTCGCGGGAAAACAAAGCAGTCGGCTACCCCCGCCTGTTATGTTGTTGACGAAACCATGTAGCGCCGTCGTCTCCTGAAGCTCGTCGTCGGTAACCGGTGACCAAATCTGGTGATGCTCCGTCTTGCTCACAACCTTGGCTCAATAGACAACGGCGACGAAGGGAAACAAGGTTTTTTTTTTAACTCGATCGCTGGAAAAGAAAAAAATTAATTTCGCGATTAAAAAAAAACGAAATTAGAATTTCTTAATGCCAAAATAAATTCAGCAGTCCAAATATTAAACTTCAACAGTCCAAAAAAAATCATATACAAAACATAATATATATATGAAATTAATGTTGATTTTTAGGCAATACAATCAACCACACAGAGATTAATAAAGGCTCTTGATACCAAATGTAAGATCATAAATATAGTCTAATCATACAGAATGAATCTACGAGAAACTGAACTCGTAGTAGCGGAAGCATAAGTCGTGTTGATCTCCAGCCATAGTTGATACCTTGTTGTGTTGCCTCTTGAACTGTAGATCTGCAGGGTGTTAGTCGTTTTGTCTCACACTTAACTCAGAACCCTAGATGGTGTACTGATATTTTTGAGTAGTATGAGTACCATAACTATAGGTCCTATATGATTGTCTGTCCTACATCCCATCAATGCTGTGAGCATAAATATAATATGTGCAGTCTAACTATCAGCTTAGGCTTTTAGGTGAGATGGAGCACATGCTTTAATTTGGTATCAGAGCCATGCAAAAGATCATGGGTTCGAATCTCCGCGTCGCCTTCAAAAAGAGACTTCCACGTGTTGCGCTCGGAAATCCACCGCACACGTTGAGGGGGCGTGTGAGCAGATGGAGCACATGCTTTAATTAATGCAAGCTTTATATAGGCATAATGATGCCCCTATAACTGGGTCTAGTCCACTTGCACCACATTATTAAGGCCCACAATATATCATATATTTGTATTAGAGAAATGTCTTACACGCTATCCATCAAAACTCAAAAACAACCATTTACCCAACCTAAATTAAACCTACAAATTGATCACACCAAACCTAATATATCATTCTTAAAAAAATCCTTTTTAAATTAGAGTCACACCAAACCTAATATATCATTCTTAAAAAAATCCTTTTTAAATTAGAGTGTGAAGAGAAGATCTGGCCAACCAGGTTCGCATCAAACTAAGCCATATATACGACCATACATTCTAGCGCTTCACGAGAATAATTGTTGAGCTGTGATATATGGTGGACTATTCGAGCTAAAATGCTTCGTACTTGCGAAACGGAAAGCGTAGAGATGGGGAAGTTGCTAGAAATGGATGGACTGTTTGAAGAGTGAACACACAGATGGAAAAGGGGTTGACCAGCCTTCTTATATTATTATTAATATTATTATTATTATTATAATGTTGTTGTAATTTTTAAATTTTAAAGTAATAATAATAATAATATTATTATTATTATTAGTAAGAGTATTGTTGTCCACATTTTTAATAATATTATTAGTATTAATGTGTTAATTAATAAAATACTATTATTTTATTAGTGTCAATTAGTGTATCATGTTCAAATTTCAAAGAAGACAATTCTCTTCAATGACAATTAGCAAGAGTCAAGGTCAAACACTTACACATGTTGGGTCACTTTTAAGAAGTCAGTATTTGTTCATTGCCAATTGTATGTTGCTGCTTCCACAGTGAGAAATTCAAATGGGTTAAAAATATTAATATGTAATGACTACTTCAACTACTAACGTATGTAGTACGTGTACCATGAAGTGTTCAATAATGTATAACATGTAATTTAAGTTTATTCCAATATTTAGTGAAATCATGTAATTAGTAAAGATACTTAAATGTCTTTTTCCCTAAACAACTATGGTTTAATTGTCTAATGATTTATTTAATTACTATAGTATTAAAACAATTGTTATAAAATGTATCCGCACATCGCACTGAACAATAATAGTATGTTTAATTCCTTTTCTATGGATCAATTTAATTTATAAACAACTCCATCTATTATACTAGTGAGTACACAAATTCAGTTCGGAAACTTCTTCAAAATCATTAATACAGATGATTTTAAAATGAATGTATCGCTAAGCCTTCTCCCAAATATTATGTAACTTTTTATTACTTAAAAAGTTTTATTAAATAGCAAAACATATCTTAGAAATGTCAAGAACTAGCTAGGACTACATGCAAGCACCAAAGATGGAAAACAGAAGACTACATTTCGAGAAAAACTTATCATAGAAGAGCTTTCAAACAACTGAGATTCAATCATGTAGCCGAACAACCTATAATATGGGAATGACATAGAATCAAATTACAATCAAAATCTTATGATCACAACAGAGCCTAGTTCCCGAAGAACTTAAAATGATAGAGCTTCACAAATCAATAGACCTTTCAACATTAAAGATGGAAAAGAGTTAAATTAATAGATCTTATAGTGAGATGAACCAATAAAACTTATTATCTCTTAGAAGCTAAGATGTGAATTTTCGGCAAACTTAACTAAAAAGCTTTAATTTGATAAAGAAAGTGGTTGGTAGATCGAGCTTAAGGGTTTGAAAGAAAGAGGTTTCAAAAGATGTATTCATTAAACCTGGTGGATGAGTTACGTTGAGGCTAGGAGACTAGAGCATGATTATCACCCCATGCCTGCCTTGCAGTGTGGAGCTGTGGGATGGTATCTTGGCTGTCTGACAAGCTTCCAATCTTTATCTTTTTTTGCTGTTTGTATCAAAGTTACCAGGGGATTAATGGAGATTCTAAATTAGATTAATTATTTGCAAATCGTGTTAGAATATATATACAATCTCAAAACAAGTGAAAATGGAGATTTTGAAATTAGATTTGGCAAGTTTATGATTTTTTGCTATACACTTTCTGTATATTTTTTGTAAAATAAAAAATTTTTTATTCAACCCTCCTAAACAATTACTTGTCACCAGAACCAATTTTTTTCAACCTACCTACCTAACTTTCTTCCTATAGATACTCTACCCAGAAATATTTGTGTTTCCTTATTAAATGCATTGATCAATATTTGTGAGGTCACCATTATTCTTGTATTTGTAGGCCATAGAAATTATTCAAAAATATCCATTCTTTTAGGATACATGCATTCCTATAAATACCCTATAACCCAATGCCAATTGTCATTATATTGCATCTCTGCAGAAAGACTACATTTTTCCATTTCCTCTTACTTTTCCTTTTTATTGCATCTGATCTGCAAATCACAATAAAAAGGAAATGGAGTTTTCTTTTTTGCAGGTCTCTATTGCCATAATTGCCTTAGTCGCCATTGCCCAGCCATCTTTTGGACATGCCGCCTGTGATTCTGATTGCATTAAAGGGTTTGTTGCTGCACATAACGCGGCCCGAGAAACTGTTGGCGCTCCACCGGTTAAGTGGAACACCACCTTAGCAGACTTCGCTGAATCCTACGCCACCAAAAGGTCTGCTGACTGTGCGGCGCAGCACTCACAAGGGCCATATGGAGAAAACATCGCAATGGCTTCTGCCGAATTGTCTCCGGCGGATTCCGTGAAGTTGTGGATGGATGAGAAGAAATACTATGACCAGGCGTCGAATTCTTGCACTGGCGGAGAGTGCCACCATTATACGCAGGTGGTTTGGCGTGACACCACGACTATTGGCTGTGCTAGGGCTACGTGCAAAACTGGTTGGATGTTTGTCACCTGCAACTATTCCCCTCCAGGCAACTATGTGGGCGAACGTCCATATTAAAAACAATTTTTTTTCTTGTTGTTTAGTATGATCTTGTGAAATGCAGACAATGCATTATACAAAAAAAAATATAAATATTTAAAAACCTACAATATTAGCACTAATGTACTATCATGAAACAACTATTGTTTTATGCATGGATGTTGATTGAATTCAATTTTGAACTTTTTTTTTACTTCTGGCTAGCGACACTTGATTTTTTTCTGAGTCCATTGATATCCATTTTTTCTTTTTTTTTTTTTTGTTTTTGGTTCTGCCTTAAAAGATTTCCTGAGTGAACATAGGAATAAATTGATTCTGATTAACCAACACCAACCAGTTGTGAGTTCTTAACACGAAAAAATAGTGAAGAAATGAAAATGAGACAATTTTTAGATGATTTTTTCTTATCGTTATAATTTCTTTTTTATTGTTATAATAAATATAAGTAGGGCTATACGGACCCTCGCCTGGCGCCATTCCCGGACCTAGCAGCAGACGGGCGGGCCGTGCCTTAATTCAGACCGGACCAGACTCTTCTTTGTTTGAGCTGCTCCCAGGCACGCAGACCGAAGATCTCACTTGTCCTGGACTGGACAAGTACGTAGAGATCTTCGTGGGACCGTGGAGGGAGTCTCAATCGAACTTTTCTAGGATTCATTATCACGCCACACATGGAGATCCTTCCATTGATAGATAAGAGGCCCCCTTGAACAAATTCTTAAAGGTCTCGGTAAAACAGATCAAATTGCTTATTATCAAAATGATCTTAATTCTAAACATTTTATAGCTTGGGGCAAAATAGTCTCTATATTTAAAAAAAACTAAAATTTAAATTTAGTAATACTAAAAAAATGATAATATATATCAAATAAACATGAAATAAGATTACAAAAATTTCAACCATGAAATGAAACTACAAAAAATGAGGTGACAAACACATGATGACATGTATAAATCTTGTTTCATGAGAATGGTAGGGATATACCAATTTTTTTATAGATCCGCAAAGTAACTCAATAACCCCCTCCTTAGAACGGTTTGGGGAAACAGGTTGAGCAATGTAGGGAGTGTACAGCTTCACGAGGGCTGCCTAGCTTCCTCTCACCTCTCCTCAGCAAACAAGGGTTGGGGCCCTCTTCAAGTGAGTGACTTCCTTGGTGGAAGTAATAACGAATGACATGGTCATGAAAATTGAGAGGTTTTATGAGTGTTCAATATTCACCTAAAAAGTGGATGAGAGGCAATTTCTGAATAAACATTTATTTTCCTTCTCTTTTACCATTTCATTATTGATAGGAGGCACTAGAAATACACATACCCTATAGGTGTAATTGTTATATCATGACCAAGGTTCACCTTGCATTGTGGATTCTGGTCCAGGATTAAACCTACCCTAAAAAACTGGACATGGGCTTCACTGGGATTAGCTTGGATCGGGATCATCTTAGTCTTATTAGAAAAAGTCTGGGGACCAGCTTGAAATTGGCCTAGGACCGGATCTAGGCACGACCTAGGCCCATAATTGTCCCAGGCACGGAGCGTGCCCAAACTTTTGCCGAAATGAGTTTCAATTAAGAAATAAATTAAAGTGTTTAATTTTCTGGTTCTTCCAACAATAGATCTATAGATTGAAAATGTGCTAAATGTCTTAAATACAATAAAAAAATTGATTTTAAAATATTGTGTGCACAACATAATTTACTTAAAAAGATATTTTAATTTAGGTTTGACGATACACCTACCATATTCAAAGGAATTCTACATATAAGTCATCATGATATAATAACTATTTTGTATTTTGTATAATAGTAATCAAACTAGTAATGCTAGAGCTAATTACAACTACGTGAGTTTTGATTTCTCTAAATTACTAACGATATGTATACATCTTAATAATTTTCAATATTAAAATCATACCCAATAAAAATCAACCGCAAACCCAAATATAAAGTCTTTTATAATTTTTCTTAATATATCAATCTAACACAATTTAGTGATTAATATTAAAATAAAGTTTAAAATACATTTTATAATATTTCTAAGTTATCAATTTTTATAATGTATTAATAAATTAATTAATCGAACATAATTTAGTTATATAAATAATTACAAATTCATTTAGTGCTTCAATGAGACTTATTAAATATTCATATTTTAAACCTGCAAAACAGTGCTTTAGGGTTCTAATGTTCTAACTCAGTATTACAAGAGAGTCCTACAACTATACAATGAGTGACTCCTAGAGAATAGTATAGGTAAATGAGAGATAATCAATGAGAGCCACAGGACTCAACACTAGACTAGTAACCAACTAAACAAATAATGATAACAATGTAACAATATAACTCATAGCGGTAACGTTGTCGACTAGAAGTTGAGGAGCCGCAACAGCAAACGCCGCTGGCATCTACTGGAGGAGAGAAGGAGGCAGGTACGTCATGGGGGAGCCGCAACAGCTTCTCTATAGCGCCAACGGCCGTCGCCTACCGCCCTCAGCCGTGACGTCAATTGGAGCTTGAAGAACAGCGACAACCCATTGCCGGAAAAATGAAGCAGTCGCGGGAAAACAAAGTAGTCGGCTACACCCGCCTGTTATGTCGTTGACGAAACCATGTAGCGCCGTCGTCGCCTGAAGCTCGTCGTCGGTAACCGGCGACCAAATCCAGTGATGCTCCGTCTTGCTCACAACCTTGGCTCAATAGACAACGACCACGGAGGGAAACAAGGTTTTTTTTTTTACTCGATCGCCGGAAAAGAAAAAACTTAATTTCGCGATTAAAAAAATGAAATTAGAATTTCTTAAAGCCAAAATAAATTCAGCAGTCCAAATATTGAACTTCAACAGTCCAAAAAAATCATATACAAAACATAATATATATATGAAATTAATGTTGATTTTTAGGCAAAACAATCAATCACACAGAGATTAATAACCATAATTTATTTGTCATTAATAAATAAATTTATACATCTGCGCATAGGGGATATGAAGTAAATCCTATAATCCTATTTGTTATTAACCATTTTGCACTCCCCGGCCAGTTCTGGAATGGCTTTTTGTAATGAAGTAAATCAGAAATCATAACGTACCCATGCATGAACAAATTTAAAATCCTTAAACAAATACAGAGTAGTTGACATATATATTGGCAGTCCCAATGCAAAAAACATGCCAACAGCCAGTTAATTGTAGTTCATCATATCAAGTTCATGGTCTAACAGCAATGTAGTTACTACTTATTAATGAGTGACCGTAAACCTACAAACACAAAATAGATTGGTTCTTATATCTACCAACAACTTCTTAGGTTGCAGTCAAATACAACGTAACAAATCTCATTATGTATCGGGTGAGCCTCCAGGAACAAGCAGCTGCATTTCACAAAGAGCTGAGGTAGACAAGTGGTTTTAGAACTTAATTGTCACACACGAAAGGCATAATGATACCTAAAGAATGAAAGGCATGGCATTATCATATTAATGGCTAAATCAATTCAATATTATTACTCACAATATATGGCAATGTTGTTTCGATTGAGCAAGATCTGATGAAGCTTTGTTATTCGCCGTCCTTCAGAGATGAGGTGATCTCCCTGCAATGTAGAGTGTGCAAGGTGTACTGGAACTTGCCAAGACAAACATATTTGTTGCTAACCTCCTCTATCTTTATTGCCTTATTACCTACAACTAAGTAACGTTGTAGATAAGGTTGCAAATTAAGAGAGAGGAGATTAACAACAAATACATTTGGCATGAAACGTTGCAGTATACCTGGAGGTTAGCTCTTGATACCAAATGTAAGATCATAAATATAGTATAATCATACAGAATGAATCTACGAGAAACTGAACTCGTAGTAGCGGAAGCATAAGTCGTCTTGATCTCCAGCCATAGTTTGTGTTGCCTCTTGAACTGTAGATCTGCAGGGCGTCAGTCGTTTTGTCTCACACTTAACTCAGAACCCTAGATGGTGTACTGATATATTTTTGAGTAGTATGAGTACCATAACTATAGGTCCTATATGATTGTCTATCTTACATCCCATCAATGCAAGCTTTAAATAGGCATAATGGTGCATTGGACAAAACATAGATGTCCAATCCAACCTATAACTTAAATGGGTCTAGTCCACTTGCACCACATTATTAAAGCCCACAATATATCATATATTTGTATTAGAGAAATGTCTTACACGCTATCCATCAAAACTAAAAAAAAACCATTTACCCAACCTAAATTAAACCTGCAAATTGATCACACCAAACCTAATAAATCATTCTTAAAAAAATCCTTTTTAAATTAGAGTGTGAAGAGAAGATCTGGCCAACCAGGTTCGCATCAAACTAAGCCATATATACGACCATACATTCTAGCGCTTCACGAGAATAATTGTTGAGCTGTGATATATGGTGTACTATTCGAGCTAAAATGCTTCGTACTTGCGAAACGGAAAGCGTAGAGATGCGGAAGTTGCTGGAAATGGATGGATTGTTTGAAGAGTGAACACAGAGATGGAAAAGGGGTTGACCAGCCTTCTTATATTATTATTAATATTATTATTATTATTATTATAATGTTGTTGTAATTTTTAAATTTTAAAGTAATAATAATAATAATATTATTATTATTAGTAAGAGTATTGTTGTCCACATGTTGTAATAATATTATTAGTATTAATGCGTTAATTAATAAAATACTATTATTTTATTAGTGTCAATTAGTGTATCATGTTCAAATTTCAAAGAAGACAATTCTCTTCAATGACATTTAGCAAGAGTCATGGTCAAACACTTACACATGTTGGGTCACTTTCAAGAAGTCAGTATTTGTTCATTGCCAATTGTATGTTGCTGCTTCCACAGTGAGAAATTCAAATGGGTTAAAAATATTAATATGTAATGACTACTTCAACTACTAACGTATGTAGTGTACCATGAAGTGTTCAATAATGTATAACATGTAATTTAAGTTTATTCCAATATTTAGTGAAATCATGTAATTAGTAAAGATACTTAAATGTCTTTTTCCCTAAACAACTACTGTTTAATTGTCTAATGATTTATTTAATTACTATAGTATTAAAACAATTGTTATAAAATGTATCCGTACATCGCACTGAACAATAATAGTATGTTTATTTCCTTTTCTATGGATCAATTTAATTTATAAACATCTCCATCTATTATAGTAGTGACTACACAAATTCAGTTCCGAAACTTCTTCAAAATCATTAATACAGATGATTTTAAAATGAATATATCGCTAAATAAACCTAACTTCAATGCAGTTGGTGAAGAACCCCTAAGCCTTCTCCCAAATATTATGTAACTTTTTATTACTTAAAACATTTTCTTAAATGGCAAAACATTACTTAGAAATGTCAAGAACTAGGACTACATGCAAGCACCAAAGATGGAAAACAGAAGACTACATTTCGAGCAAAACTTATCATAGAAGAGCTTTCAAACAACTAGATTCAATCGTGTAGCCGAACAACCTATAATAGGGGAATGACGTAGAATCAAATTACAATCAAAATCTTATGATAACAACAGAGCCTAGTTCCCGAAGAACTTAAAATGATAGAGCTTCACAAATCAATAGACCTTTCAACATTAGAGATGGAAAAGAGTTAAATTAATAGATCTTATAGTGAGATGAACCAATAAAGCTTATTATCTGTTAGAAGCTAAGATGTGAATTTTCGGCAAACTTAACTTAAAAACTTTAATTTGATAAAGAAAGTGGTTGGTAGATCGAGCTTAAGGGTTTGAAAGAAAGAGGTTACAAAAGATGTATTCATTAAACCTGGTGGATGAGTTACGTTGAAGCTAGGAGACTAGAGAATGATTATCAGCCCATGCCTGCCTCGCAGTGTGGAGCTGTGGGATGGTATCTTGGCTGTCTGACAAGCTTCCAATCTTTATCTTTTTTTGCTGTTTGCATCAAAGTTACCAGGGGATTAATGGAGATTCTAAATTAGATTAATTATTTGCAAATCGTGTTAGAATATATATACAATCTCAAAACAAGTGGAAATGGAGATTTTGAAATTAGATTTGGCAAGTTTATGATTTTTTGCTATACACTTTTTGTGTATTTTTTGTAAAATAAAAAATTTTTTATTCACCCCTCCTAAACAATTACTTGTCACCAGAACCAATTTTTTTCAACCTACCTACCTAACTTTCTTCCTATAAATACTCTACCAAGAAATATTTGTGTTTCCTTATTAAATGCATTGATCAATATTTGTGAGGTCACCATTATTCTTGTATTTGTAGGCCATAGAAATTATTCAAAGATATCCATTCTTTTAGGATACATGCATTCCTATAAATACCCTATAACCCAATGTCAATGGTCATTATATTGCATCTCTGCAGAAAGACTACATTTTTCCATTTCCTCTTACTTTTCCTTTTTATTGCATCTGATCTGCAAATCACAATAAAAAGGAAATGGAGTTTTCTTTTATGCAGGTCTCTATTGCCATAATTGCCTTAGTCGCCATTGCCCAGCCATCTTTAGGACATGCTGCCTGTGATTCTGATTGCATTAAAGGGTTTGTTGCTGCACATAACGCGGCTCGAGAAACGGTTGGCGCTCCACCGGTTAAGTGGAACACCACCTTAGCAGACTTCGCTGAATCCTACGCCACCAAAAGGTCTGCTGACTGTGCGGCGCAGCACTCACAAGGGCCATATGGAGAAAACATCGCAATGGCTTCTGCCGAATTGTCTCCGGCGGATTCCGTGAAGTTGTGGATGGATGAGAAGAAATACTATGACCAGGCGTCGAATTCTTGCACCGGTGGAGAGTGCCACCATTATACGCAGGTGGTTTGGCGTGACACCACGACTATTGGCTGTGCTAGGGCTACGTGCAAAACTGGTTGGATGTTCGTCACCTGCAACTATTCCCCTCCAGGCAACTATGTGGGCGAACGTCCATATTAAAAACAATTTTTTTTCTTGTTGTTTAGTATGGTCTTGTGAAATGCAGACAATGCATTATACAAAAAAATATAAATATTTAAAAACCTACAATATTAGCACTAATGTACTATCATGAAACAACTACTGTTTCATGCATGGATGTTGATTGAATTCAATTTTGAACTTTTTCTTTTACTTATGGCTAGCTATACTTGATTTTTTTCTTGAGTCCATTGATATCCATTTTTTCTTTTTTTTTTTGTTTTTGGTTCTGCCTTATAAGATTTCCATGAGTGAACTCATAGGAATAAATTGATTTTGATTAACCAACACCAACCAGTTGTGAGTTCTTAACACGAAAAAATAGTGAAGAAATGAAAATTAAACAATTTTTAGATGATTTTATTTTTTTTTATCGTTATAATTTATTTTTTATTGTTATAATAAATATAGGTAGGGCTATACGAACTCGAACTGTAGACCTTCTCGGTAAAACAGATCAAATTGCTTATTATCAAAATGATCTTAACTCTAAACATTTTATAGCCTGGGGCAAAATAGTCCCTATATTTAAAAAAACTAAAATTTAAATTTAGTAACACTAAAAAGAATGATAATATATATCAAATAACATGAAAAAAGATTACAAAAATTTCAACCATGAAATGAAACTACAAAAAATGAGGTGACAAACACATGATGACATGTATAAATCTTGTTTCATGAGAATGGTAGGAATATACCAATTTTTTTATAGATCTGCAAAGTAACTCAATAACCACCGAACGGTTTGGGGAAACAGGTTGAGCAATGTAGAAAGTGTACAGCTTCACGAGGGCTGTCTAGCTTCCTCTCACCTCTCCTCAACAAACAAGGGTTAGGGCCCTCTTCAAGTGAGTGACTTCCTTGGTGGAAGTAATAACGAATGATATAGTCAGGAAAATTGAGAGGTTTTATGAGAGGTTTTATGAGTGTTCAATATTCACCTAAAAAGAGGATGAGAGGCACTTTCTGAATAAACATTTATTTTCCTTCTCTTTTACCAGGTTGGTATAATCAAAATATCTCTTCGATTTCATTATTGATAGGAGGCACTAGAAATACACATACCCTATCGCTTGAGAGGACCTTTGGCAGTATAAAGTAAACTAAATAAACTCATTGAAACCTCTTGATATAGCAATTTCATGTAAGGAAATGGCTTTTTCAAGTATGTTAACCTAAACAACCTCCTAAACGTCGGTTTACGACCACTTTTCTTTAACACCTTGTTGTCTTAAGGGGTTTCTTAAGAGGCTTTTTTAAAGTTTTTATAAGGCTTTTTCGGCTTAAGATTTTAAAATGCACGAGCAAAGACTCCCCCCGAGGCAAAAGCTCTGCTTTGCTCCTGACCGCCGGGGATTGTTAAGGGGGTTTTCTTGCGTGTAAGGTGCTACCCTTAGCACTCATAACAAGAATATCCCGCCTTAACAACCTGATTGTAATCCCCGTATGGCCTCTTCGCTTCTTCGCCCTTGATGCCTACTTCCTTGAATTAAATTATTCAAGGGGAGACTGCTGACCTCAGCCTCCAGGCGATTGTTTCGGTCGGGTAGCTAGCCCCACCGCAACATAATCGTATACTAGTTACCTCATATAACCATCCACATGTCTACATATATTCATGATATACCACAATCACACCAATCTTTCATCTACTAAAATCTTTATATCCATACTTTATCAAGAAATTCATGAATATCATGGTGGAATAAGGTTTTGACAACATGTTCACCAAAATAGCATACGTTCCTTAACGTAAGTTTTCATAAACATTTTTACTTGCCCAAAGGCTTCTCAAGCATAGCTCAAGTACGAGCAAATATTAGAAGAAAAATACAGATGAATACAAGCTGGTCACTCATCGGATACTTATATATTCTACTAACACTACACATATCTATTCCCAATACTTATTCCTTATCATGAACTTCAGTCCATCTTACAATCCAATCATCATCGGTGATCCATAATCACGGTTCCACCATTAACTACTAATAGATAGTTGTCCTTTTCACTATCGTCATCAACAACTTCCACTATCATCAACACCATTATAACTTAAGGAAATCACACATCCATAATCGATACTTAGTCACCCATAATCCAACAATTGACCTTAATCACTCTTAAGCATTAATTATTGTCATTAGTTACTACTAACCTAGTAATCCATTATCGACAACAAGTCAACAACCTTATAACATCATTATCAAGTCATCGAAGGCATTAACACCGCTATTAACCATAATCCATAATTATCCATTAATCTAAACCATTAATTCATAATCACCAATTCATAACTCATGTAACATAATTATAGCATTATATATCACCACCATAATTACAATTCAACATCTTAGCTCAACAACATAATGACATCACCATCCTCAATAACGTCATCCATCATTCCATCATCCTCATTTAATTCCATCACTAATCCAATCTTAAATCATAATCCTTATAAGCTCATAATCTTCATAACTTTCCTTATTTATTAATAAGAATAATAGTTCCTAATCACCATTTTTTTTAATCACTAATCAACACCCTTAACCATAATTCATAATTGATTTCCACCTTAAATCAATAAACCATAACCCATATGCATAATTACCCTCATTAGTCTTAACCAATCAATATTGTAATCCTTATTTATTTATGATGCTCATAACTCATATTTAGTCCACAATTTCTCACCTTCAACAACTTACCCATCTATACTTAACATAAATCTTTAGTCCTTAGTCCAACATTATCATCATCACTAGGCTTCAACGTGAACCAAATCACCATAATTAATCATTAAGTACTCTTAATGATCAACTTAATCCACCATCATTAATTAACAAAATTCATTATTGCCCACAAATCACCATTAAACTTTAAGTACCCCTTAAATCCATCGTTAATATACTCATAAGCTATTAATCATTCATTTCCTCATTATTGTTTCAAATAAAAATATGTGCCAATAATCACAACTTCCACATGTATGCACCATATCATACTCATAATCATACTCATACTCATACTCATCCTCATACTCATGATTATCATCATAATCATATAAGCATTTAAATAGAAATAACCAGCTTTTACCATAATGAAGTTAAAGATATTCCAATTTACACCACAATTTCCTTCTCATTTCCATCATCTCACCACAACCTAGTTATTCCAACTAGGGGAAGCAGATCTAGGACCTTTAGTGTGCACACCCTTGTCGGGATTCCAAGCCCGCAGGTTAGTCACTAGCTCTAGTAAACCCTGGATCTGTTTCTACAAGGTTACTCAAGTGGTTAACACCAATCATTTTGGGCCCCAATGTTTGTAATTCCATTATGAATTAAAAGGAATATCCTCCAACTTCACACCGTGATTTCATTTTGTCTCATTCTTTACTTTCTCGCTTTATGCACTTTGAACAGTATAGGTCTACCTTTGTATATATATATATATATAAGGTTGTAAACACATATACATGTCTACTACATATATTCATCATTGTGAGTTCTTAACACGAAAAAATAGTGAAGAAATGAAAATTAAACAATTTTTAGATGATTTTATTTTTTTTTTTATCGTTATAATTTATTTTTTATTGTTATAATAAATATAGGTAGGGCTATACGAACTCGAACTGTAGACCTTCTCGGTAAAACAGATCAAATTGCTTATTATCAAAATGATCTTTAACTCTAAACATATTATAGCCTGGGGCAAAATAGTCCCTATATTTAAAAAAACTAAAATTTAAATTTAGTAACACTAAAAAGAATGATAATATATATCAAATAACATGAAAAAAGATTACAAAAATTTCAACCATGAAATGAAACTACAAAAAATGAGGTGACAAACACATGATGACATGTATAAATCTTGTTTCATGAGAATGGTAGGAATATACCAATTTTTTTATAGATCTGCAAAGTAACTCAATAACCCCATCCTTAGAACGGTTTGGGGAAACAGGTTGAGCAATGTAGAAAGTGTACTTCACGAGGGCTGTCTAGCTTCCTCTCACCTCTCCTCAACAAACAAGGGTTAGGGCCCTCTTCAAGTGAGTGACTTCCTTGGTGGAAGTAATAACGAATGATATGGTCATGAAAATTGAGAGGTTTTATGAGTGTTCAATATTCACCTAAAAAGAGGATGAGAGGCACTTTCTGAATAAACATTTATTTTCCTTCTCTTTTACCAGGTTGGTATAATCAAAATATCTCTTCGATTTCATTATTGATAGGAGGCACTAGAAATACACATACCCTATCGCTTGAGAGGACCTTTGGCAGTATAAAGTAAACTAAATAAACTCATTGAAACCTCTTGAAATAGCAATTTCATGTAAGGAAATGGCTTTTTCAAGTATGTTAACCTAAACAACCTCCTAAACGTCGGTTTACGACCACTTTTCTTTAACACCTTGTTGTCTTAAGGGGTTTCTTAAGAGGCTTTTTTAAAGTTTTTATAAGGCTTTTTCGGCTTAAGATTTTAAAATGCACGAGCAAAGACTCCCCCCGAGGCAAAAGCTCTGCTTTGCTCCTGACCGCCGGGGATTGTTAAGGGGGTTTTCTTGCGTGTAAGGTGCTACCCTTAGCACTCATAACAAGAATATCACGCCTTAACAACCTGATTGTAATCCCCGTATGGCCTCTTCGCTTCTTCACCCTTGATGCCTACTTCCTTGAATTAAATTATTCAAGGGGAGACTGCTGACCTCAGCCTCCAAGCGATTGTTTCGGTCGGGTAGCTAGCCCCACCGCACCAATCGATGCCCGCCTTCTTGTACTTATGTTAGTTGTATCAATAATTTATCCCAGACAAAAATCTCAAAATTGGGCTAGGTTCGGTACACCGCGAAATTTAGCGATGCTACGATCAAAATAAATTTCCACCGCTACGGGCTAATTTAACTGAATAGGAAATTCAAGCTTAATAGTATGGTGCCTAATAATCCATTTCCTAGGAAATCCGAGCTGAAAATTCGTCCTTAAAAATTTTACGGTTCGTGACCGGTACGTTGGTTCGCAGCTTAATAACAAATATACTCACTTATAAAAATTCCTTTGAAGCATCTGAAGATCATAACTTATGAATGTCAACGCCTAATGATAAAATAATAATGTTAGGAAAATACGGGGTATTACACTCTACCCCCTTAAAAAGAGTTTCGTCCTCGAAACTTCCTTCTTATCATCCAAGGTTTCACAACTTACAAAAATTTCACAACCTAGGCTCCAATCTAACCTCCAAAGATTCGAACCGCCTTAATTCCAACTTATAACAGAGCGTACCAAACTCTGTTTCCAAGAACTTATAATCTTAAGCTCCGATTTTCACTCTGTAACAGAGCGTATTTGCAAAACCTTATTACCTTATGCTCTGATTTCACTTTGTAACAGAGCATACCATATTCTATTATCCATAACAGGAATCTCACAACCTAAACTCTGATCTATCTCCAAGATCTTATAACCTTAAGCTCTGATACCAATTTGTAACACCCCAATTTTCACATCTTGGATTTATTACAGAAATCCCTAATAACACATCGCGGAAGCATCTAACCAGTAGAAAACTGGGTGTTACCGCCACGCTTAGGTATCTCTCCTATACCGAAACGCTAAGGCTAAACTTACAACATCGAATAACCACATCAATATTCCAACTTAATACATATGAAAATAATTCTTCCAGGGTGTCTATTCTAGGATAGAGTCTTCAACCTCGACTCCCATCCTATTCTGAGCTCATCGGCCACAGGGGCCCACGCTAGACTGCATCTAATAAAGGACACAATGAAGTGTAGTTAGCACGACGGCTAAGTAAGGAAATCCATTGTCACTTAAAAGTAGACAAAGGTTTGAAAACACAAATAATTTGGAAGTTCGTAAAGTTTTTACCCATGATTTGAAAACCTACCTGCAACCAAATGATTTATAGATAGTATAGTAGCGTATATACGTTAAATCATGTAAAACTTTTCTCATATAAGAGATATTCATTTCCTCATTATTGTTTCAAATAAAAATATGTGCCAATAATCACAACTTCCACATGTATGCACCATATCATACTCATAATCATACTCATACTCATACTCATCCTCATACTCATGATTATCATCATAATCATATAAGCATTTAAATAGAAATAACCAGCTTTTACCATAATGAAGTTAAAGATATTCCAATTTACACCACAATTTCCTTCTTATTTCCATCATCTCACCACAACCTAGTTATTCCAACTAGGGGAAGCAGATCTAGCTAGGACCTTTAGTGTGCACACCCCTTGTCGGGATTCCAAGCCCGCAGGTTAGTCACTAGCTCTAGTAACCCTGGATCTGTTTCTACAAGGTTACTCAAGTGGTTAACACCAATCATTTTGGGCCCCAATGTTTGTAATTCCATTATGAATGTTAAAAAGGAATATCCTCCAACTTCACACCGTGATTTCATTTTGTCTCATTCTTTACTTTCTCGCTTTATGCACTTTGAACAGTATAGGTCTACCTTTGTAACGTGATATAATATATATATATATATAAATAATAATAATAATAATAATAATAATAATAATAATAATAATAAAATAATGATATCATTATATAATAATAATAAATAATATTATAAGGGATGCTTATCCAACTCATCTCTTGAACTTGAAATAATATTTTTAATTACATGGTAAAAATTGTGACACTTGTCACAACCTTGTGTTCCAAAATAAAATCTTCCAACTTATCAGTTGTGGTCCAAACAGATAAAGTTTCGGTGGAAAATAATTTAAATAGGAAGAATTTTGAACCAAAATTTATCCCAGACAATTTCGTCCTCGAAACTTCCTTCTTATCATCCAAGGTTTCACAACTTACAAAAATTTCACAACCTAGGCTCCAATCTAACCTCCAAAGATTCGAACCGCCTTAATTCCAACTTATAACAGAGCGTACCAAACTCTGTTTCCAAGAACTTATAATCTTAAGCTCCGATTTTCACTCTGTAACAGAGCGTATTTGCAAAACCTTATTACCTTATGCTCTGATTTCACTTTGTAACAGAGCATACCATATTCTATTATCCATAACAGGAATCTCACAACCTAAACTCTGATCTATCTCCAAGATCTTATAACCTTAAGCTCTGATACCAATTTGTAACACCCCATTTTCACATCTTGGATTTATTACAGAAATCCCTAATAACACATCGCGGAAGCATCTAACCAGTAGAAAACTGGGTGTTACCGCCACGCTTAGGTATCTCTCCTATACCAAACGCTAAGGCTAAACTTACAACATCGAATAACCACATCAATATTCCAACTTAATACATATGAAAATAATTCTTCCAGGGTGTCTATTCTAGGATAGAGTCTTCAACCTCGACTCCCATCCTATTCTGAGCTCATCGGCCACAGGGGCCCACGCTAGACTGCATCTAATAAAGGACACAATGAAGTGTAGTTAGCACGACGGCTAAGTAAGGAAATCCATTGTCACTTAAAAGTAGACAAAGGTTTGAAAACACAAATAATTTGGAAGTTCGTAAAGTTTTTACCCATGATTTGAAAACCTACCTGCAACCAAATGATTTATAGATAGTATAGTAGCGTATATACGTTAAATCATGTAAAGCTTTTCTCATATAAGAGATATTCATTTCCTCATTATTGTTTCAAATAAAAATATGTGCCAATAATCACAACTTCCACATGTATGCACCATATCATACTCATAATCATACTCATACTCATACTCATCCTCATACTCATGATTATCATCATAATCATATAAGCATTTAAATAGAAATAACCAGCTTTTACCATAATGAAGTTAAAGATATTCCAATTTACACCACAATTTCCTTCTCATTTCCATCATCTCACCACAACCTAGTTATTCCAACTAGGGGAAGCAGATCTAGGGACCTTTAGTGTGCACACCCCTTGTCGGGATTCCAAGCCCGCAGGTTAGTCACTAGCTCTAGTAACCCTGGATCTGTTTCTACAAGGTTACTCAAGTGGTTAACACCAATCATTTTGGGCCCAATGTTTGTAATTCCATTATGAATGTTAAAAAGGAATATCCTCCAACTTCACACCGTGATTTCATTTTGTCTCATTCTTTACTTTCTCGCTTTATGCACTTTGAACAGTATAGGTCTACCTTTGTATATATATATATATATATATATATATATATATATATATATAAGGTTGTAAACACATATACATGTCTACTAATATATTCATCACAACATAATCGTATACTAGTTACCTCATATAATCATCCACATATCTACATATATTCATGATATACCACAATCACACCAATCTTTCATCTACTAAATCTTTATATCCATACTTTATCAAGAATTCATGAATATCATGGTGGAAAAAGGTTTTGACAACCTGTTCACCAAATAGCATACGTTCTTAACGTAAGTTTTATAAACATTTTTACTTGCCCAAAGGCTTTTCAAGATAGTCAAGTACGAGCAAAATTTGGAAGAAAAATAAGATGAACACAAGCTGGTCACTCATCGGATACTTATATATTCTACTAACACTACAATATCCATTCCCAATACTTATTCCTTATCATGAACTCAGTTCCTCTTACAATCCATCATCATCGGTGATCCATAATCATGGTTCCACCATTAATTAATAATAGATAGTTGTCCTTGTCACTATCGTCATCAACAACTTCACTATCATCAACACCATTATAACTTAAGGAAATCACACATCCATAATCGAACTTAGTCACCCATAATCCAACAATTACCTTAATCATCTTAAGCATTAATTATTGTCATTAGTAACTACTAACCTTGTAATCCATATCGACAACAAGTCAACAACATTATAACATCATTATCAAGTCATCGAAAGCATTAACACCGCTATTAACCATAATCCATAATTATCCATTAATCTAAACCATTAATTCATAATCACCATTCATAACTCATGTACCATAATTATAGCATTATATATCACCACCATAATTATAATTCAACATCTTAGCTCAACAACATAATGACATCACCATCCTCAATAACGTATCCATCATTCCATCATCCTCATTTAATTCCATCATAATCCAATCTTAATCATAATCCTTATAACTCATAATCTTCATAACTTTCCTTATTTATTAATAAGAATAATAGTTCCTAATCACCATTTATCATAATCACCACCCTTAACCATAATTCATAATTGATTTCAAACCTTAAATCAATAACATAACCATGAAAACCATAGTATCATTATCATTAGACCACAATTTCTCACCTTCAACAACTTACCCATCTATATTAACATAAACTTTAGTCCTTAGTCCAACATTATCCTCATCACTAGGCTTCAACGTTGAACCAAATCAACTCATAATTAATCATTAAGTACTCTTAATGATCACCTTAATCCACCATCATCGATTAACAAAATTCATTATTGACCATAAATCACCATTAAACTGTACCTAATCTCACGTCAATATTATCATAACTCATCATAATCATCAAGCATCACCATCTCAGAAATTTCGTTGCATCGAAAGATTGCCGGTAAATAGTTCATCCAACACTTTATCACAATTTTATGGAGAACTCACTCATAACTTGATCTAAAATTGGTCATTTTGGTTCACGATAACAGAATTCCATGCCCTGATTGCTTCCGATTTTTTTCCTGGCGTTTAAAATACAATTTGACAATCCATACTTATACATACTCCAAATGTATGAACATATATGCACTTTACTTAGCTAGTATACAATTGGTCAAATTACATTTTCCAAATTTCGGAGACCGAATGCCAATTCACATCACAATAAGTCTATATGTCACATAATATTATCAAAAGAAATGAAAAACATACTTACCACTAGCAAGTCCATCAGTGACTACGATGAAGGGATTCCTTACCTCAACCGGGTTACTAGTCTTGTAGAAGACTTTTGGAGTTGATTTCCCCAATTTCACCATAAAACTCCTAAATTCCACAACAACATAACACATGATATTTAAGAAATCTTAACTTAGATTCATGATCTAGGAAGGAAATAAAGCTTTCTGAACCGAATAAAATTAGAAGTTTACCGAATAGAATTGCGACTTCGGAAGACCTGGCTAGGAAGTATCTGCATGGTGAGAAGTTTCTCCTCTCTCTCTCTCTCTCTCTTCTCTCTCCTCTCTCTCTCTCTCTCTCTCTCTCTCTCTCTCTCTCTCTCTCTCTCTCTCTCTCTCAAATCTCAAAATTGGGCTAGGTTCGGTACACCGCGAAATTTAGCGATGCTACGATCAAAATAAATTTCCACCGCTACGGGCTAATTTAACTGAATAGGAAATTCAAGCTTAATAGTATGGTGCCTAATTTAATAATCCATTTCCTAGGAAATCCGAGCTGAAAATTCGTCCTTAAAAATTTTACGGTTCGTGACCGGTACGTTGGTTCGCAGCTTAATAACAACTATACTCACTTATAAAAATTCCTTTGAAGCATCTGAAGATCTTAACTTATGAATGTCAACGCCTTATGATAAAATAATAATGTTAGGAAAATACGGGGTATTACAATTAAAGTGTTTAATTTTCTGGTTCTTCCAACAATAGATCTATAGATTGAAAATGTGCTAAATGGCTTAAATACAATAAAAATATTGATTTTAAAATATTGTGTGCACAACATAATTTACTTAAAAAGATATTTTAGGTTTGACGATACACCTACCATATTCAAAGGAATTCTACATATAAGTCATCATGATATAATAAGTATTTTGTATAATAGTAATCAAACTAGTAATGCTAGCTAATTACAACTATGTGAGTTTTGATTTCTCTAAATTACTGAGGATATGTATACATCTTAATAATTGTCAATATTAAAATCAAACCCAATAAAAATAAACCGCAAACCTAAATTTAAAGTCTTTTATATATAATTTTTCTTAATATATCAATCTAACACAATTTAGTGATTAATAATAAAATAAAGTTTAAAATACATTTTTTAATATTTCTAGGTTATCAATTTTTATAATGTATTAATAAATTAATTAATCAAACATAATTTAGTGATATAAATAATTACAAATTCATTTAGTGCTTCAATGAGACTTATTAAATATTCATATTTTAAACCTGCAAAAAAGTGCTTTAGGGTTCTAATGTTCTAACTTAGTATTACAAGAGAGTCCTACAAATATACAATGAGTGACTCCTAGAGAATAGGTAAATGAGAGATAATCAATGAGAGCCACAGGACTCAACACTAGACTAGTAACCAACTAAACAAATAATGATAACAATGTAACAATATAACTCATAGCGGTAACGTTGTCGACTAGAACTTGAGGAGCCGCAACAGCAAACGCCGCTGGCATTTACTGGAGGAGGGAAGGAAGCAGGTACGTCGTCGGGGAGATGCAACAGCTTTCTATAGCGCCAACGGCTGTCGCCTACCGCCCTCAGCCGTGACGTCAATTTGAGCTTGAAAAACAGCGACAACCCATCGCCGGAAAAACGAAGCAGTCGCGGGAAAACAAAGCAGTCGGCTACCCCTGCCTGTTGTGTCGTTGACGAAACCACGAAGCGCCTTCGTCGCCTGAAGCTCGTCGTCGGTAACCGGCGACCAAATCCGGTGATGCTCCGTCTTGCTCACAAGCTTGGCTCAATTGACAACGGCGACAGAGGGAAACAAGGTTTTTTTTTTTTTTTTAACTCGATCGCCAGAAAAGAAAAAAATTAATTTCGCGATTAAAAAAAAAACGAAATTAGAATTTCTTAATGCCAAAATAAATTCAGCAGTCCAAATATTGAACTTCAACAGTCCAAAAAAGTCATATACAAAACATAATATATATATGAAATTAATGTTGATTTTTAGGCAATACAATCAACCACACAGAGATTAATAAAGGCTCTTGATACCAAATGTAAGATCATAAATATAGTCTAATCATACAGAATGAATCTACGAGAAACTGAACTCGTAGTAGCGGAACTGCAGGGCCGGACTTTGAGCTGTGCAAGCTGGGCTACAGCACAGGGCCCCCAAAAATTGGGGGCCCCTAGTTCAGTCCTAGGCCCATTAGGTAGTATTTATTTTGGCCCAAAATTAATTTACTTTGGACTTGGTTTGGAGGCTTGGAGCGCAGGTGGAGTCGTCAGACGTGGAGTTTGAGGCGTGGAGACTGTCCGTTTGAGGTTTGGAGCGCAGGTAAAGTCCGTATCAGCTGTTGCGGAGGAAGGTCAGACGAAGAGTGAGAGACCGGCCGCCGGCGTTGTTGCGGTTGCGGAGGAAGGTCAGCCGACAGCCGGTCAGGTGCAGGCGTGAGGCGTGCAGCAGCGAGCCAGCAACGACGCGAGATAGATCTGCCATTCTGCCGACGGCCAATCGGCGACTCGGCGAGCAGCGGAGCAGGCGGGCGGGGGCAGGCGACGCCGCGACGGCGGCCAACCGGCGAGCAGGAGCAGCGGAGCGGCTTTCCACTTTCCAGATTTGAGATTTCGATTGCGATTTTCGAATTTCGGTCAGGTGATTCAATCCTTTTTGTTGTTTGTCTTGTCTTGCTTAGTTGCTTGCTGATTAACTGATTTTGCTTAATTGCTCAATATCTTGTGTGGTTTACAACATTGCAATTTAATAGCCTGAAATAATCCACTTCTATTATGCATTTAGTTAGTCCATTGTGCTCTGGCAGATGATTCACTTTCCTTCTATCAAAGTTTTCAAATGCTAAGCTTCATTAACTGCCTTCAAAATGTTTAGTTCAAGTTATAGCTGCTAGAGCCCTTTCAACTTACTCCCTGAGAAAGCTTGCATTATTATACCACCAAGATTTGTTTTCTTGAGCTCAATGTTGTGGTTCTCTCTAAAGCCCAAATCTAATATCTATAAGCTAAAACTCTAGAGCATTAAAGGTTCCGTGCATATCTTCATTAGCCGTGAACTCAAAGTAGATTATGAAGAGTTGATTGATGAATTTGCATCAAAGAACGCTATAAAATCAGCTCTTTTTAAATAAAAGATTTGTAATTTACATTATGTTTAGAATTTTGTCATAACAAAAAAAGTTCGAATTTGTTTCAGTTTTTTGCTTTTGTTTTTGGTTTTTTTTTTTTTGCATTTTTCTCTTTGTAATTTTTCTTCGTTTTGCAGTTTATTTATACTTTAATAGGGCCCCATTTATTTACCAGCACAGGGCCACGTAAATCAAAAGTCCGGCCCTGAGCGGAAGCATAAGTCGTGTTGATCTCCAGCCATAGTTGATACCTTGTTGTGTTGCCTCTTGAACTGTAGATCTGCAGGGTGTTAGTCGTTTTGTCTCACACTTAACTCAAAACCCTAGATGGTGTACTGATATTTTTGAGTAGTATGAGTACCATAAGTATAGGTCCTATATGATTGTCTGTCATACATCCCATCAATGCATTCTTTATATAGGCATAATGGTGCATTGGACAAAACCTAGATGTCCAATCCAACCTATAACCTAACCACATTATTAAGGACCACAATATATCATATATTTGTATTAGAGAAATGTCTTACACGCTATCCATCAAAACTCAAAAACAACCATTTACCCAACCTAAATTAAACCTACAAATTGATCACACCAAACCTAATAAATCATTCCTAAAAATATCCTTTTTAAATTAGAGTGTGAAGAGAAGATCTGGCCAACCAGGTTCGCATCAAACT
>CP025659.1:1964023-2005438 GCA_003576665.1 Ipomoea trifida | reverse complement strand
TATGAAAATTATTTGACTCATGTAGTCATTAAATTATTTGATACGTGCTTATGTGGTACTGCATGTAAATTTGTTGAAATAGGTTTAGTATAATGATTATTATGAATTTACATGATTTGTGGAATTAAGTGAAATATTATGAAATATGTGAAATGATTGAGTATATGCATATTATTGATATTTGTGGTATTTAATAAATTTATCATAATTATTGAAATTATTATGTTTAGTAAATTTATATTATTTATTGAAATTATGGACTTTTGCGAAAGTCATAAATTTTGAATTTATGGTGAAATAGTGAAAATATGAATTTTTGTGAAAATATGAATTATTGTGAAAATTATGAATATTGACGAAATTATTGTGAGAGTATGAATTATTGAACAAAAAAAAAATTATGAATTGTTGTGAAATTGAAAATTTATGTTGAAATTAATATTTATTAATGAAAACATGATTTATTGTTATGGTGAAATTAGGAAATTATTGTGTTTTGATTGCATATGTGGATTATTTTTAGAAATTGTGATATGGGAGTACATAATATTTGTACTTATGATTTTTGGTGAATTTATGATAATTAATGAAGTATTATATTTATTGAGATTATGATAATGGATATTTAGTGCTAATATGCAAGTATTGAAACAAATGATTTTGAGAGCCTAAGGGCTATATTTTATTACATAAAATATTTTGAAAACTTATGGAAGATATGTGACTTGGAAATTGTGGAGTATTCAGTTGTATGCTGAATACTAGGGCTATGCCCTGTTGTGGAGTGGTTAGGGTAAACCTACCACTAGGGTTCATACCCTGTTTTGAGGAGTATTCGGTAGGAACAATCCCCGGATACTAGGGCATTTATTGTCCTGTTGAGTTGAGGAGTGGTTAGGTTATGCCTACCACTAGGGTCTTTGTACCCTGTTTTGAGAAGTATTTGGTAGGAAAAATCCCCGAATACTAGGGCTAGTAACTTCCCGGTGAGGCTTGGAATCCTCACTCGGGGGTGTGCACACTTAAGGTTAGAGTCCTGTTTCCATTAGAAATGGGAAATATGTGGAGTGTTCGGATGTGTGGAAAGCACCGTTCACTAGGGCCTAAGAATAAAGGACCCTGTCCCATTTATGTGTGATTGATGTGCTTCCATATGTATTTTATAGTGTGCAAGTATGGCACAAAGTTAGGTTTTAAAGAAATTTGAGAATATGACTTTTGAGAAGTATAGTATGGTAAATAAAGGATTAAATCCTATTATTTATGAAAGTGGAAAAGATGTGGATATTATGGAATATTATGTGGAGTTAAAACAAAATTATTTATGTGCACTAGTACAAAAATGATCATAAATATAGGACAATTTGCGTCCGGAGTTGAAACTCCGGACGCGTAAAGTGACGCGGTGGCATTTTTGTAATTAAAATGTCCACTATTTAATTATTTTTTATTTTTATTTTTAAAATGACGGACCATCTGCGTCCGAAGTGGGGCCCTTCGGACGCAGATGAACTGTAGCGTTACACCACCTACGTCCGAAGTTCATACTTCGGACGCAAGGTTGGTTTTTTTTTTTTTTTTTTTTTTTTTAATTAAATTGTGTTGAAATTAGAGATCTGGATCTCGACGTCGCCACACCATTTCTTCCCACAGATCTGAAACTTCCCCGTCGTCGTCTGAAGTTCCTACGAAGCACCATCCCCGAGGCGGTCCACAACCACCGCCGCTGTCCACAGCCACCGCCACCGTCCACAGCACCATCCCCGTCGCCGCACGCCCACGCCGTCCACAACCTCCGTCGCAGCTCGCCTAGACGCCGAACGCAACCCCGCTGCTCCTCGCCGCTGGTCGCCCTCCCCCGCCGTCCACGACCTCCGTCTCAGGTACGTACAGTACTTTATTTTATTTATTTTATTTATTTGTTTAGCCCTGCTCGTAAGCTCCCTTGTTATTTCTAAAGATCAGTTTCGCATACAAGGAGGCCAAAAGTATATATGAGGTTTAGCATCAACCTTTCTTTCAATTTTGAATGTGTTTGAGTTTCTAAATTTTAATTAATATAAAGAGCTTTGGTTAGTATTCGGGATTCATATTCATGTAAATTGATAGCACCTTAACTAATTTCTTTGAATTGTCCTCTATACTTTTTTGTCTCTATGTTTTAGGGGAAATGCTTAACAAAAGATCAGAAACAGCCTTCTTACCTTGTTTCAGTTTTGGACTGGTTATGGGCCAGAGCTATTGCAGCTCTATTGTGTCCATTGCATTTGTTGGCAAGGAAATTAGTTTACAGTAAAATTCACTCAAGCATTGGTATTTCTAAGGTATGGTAAAAAGCATACATAATTAAGCCATGGCATGCAATTCAGTGTGCAGAAATTGAAGTTAATATGTCATCACTTCCTTTCTTTTACTTCAAAAGAAATTTGAGATATTGGATACAAGTGAATGAGTTTCTCAATATTTGGTTAGAACATGCCCATATTATTTATTTTACAGAATGCTATTTGCACACAGAATTTTATACACAAGTTTATACTTGCTGACATGGTTCCACAACTCTTCATATTCATTGGTTACTTGTGTATCAGTGTATGGAAACATGAACTTGGGATCGGAGAGATAGTTATTGATGGAGATACATTATCTGACATTGTTGCTAGCTAGTGCATGGTATATCTATGGGGTTTTGAGATTGAAACACAACAAAAGAAAATATAATAATACAGGAAAATATTGCCTTATGAAGATGGTCATGAGAATTTTGTTTTTATATTAAAGTTAATGATGGTCATTTACTCATGTTTGCTTCTACTTATAGCAGGGGCAGTGCCATAGTATGTGGCAATTATTGATAAAGTGGGCCTTGATGGTGTTTGTATTAAGTAGTTATGCGCATTCTAGGCTAATTTGACTTCTTTGTTTATTCCATAAACCTGATAGTTTCACAGAGATCAGCCAAGCAATAACTTGAAGTTGAAGTAAAGTTGCTTTAACTCTTTCTGTTGTTTTTACTATTGAGATGGGAACATTGGATTTTAGTTCTTCTCAATTGTTCACAACTTTGTAACAGAATTTTATCTTTGGGTCACTCCTCTAGTCTTCATTCTTATTTAATGCAATAATGGATCCTTCTCTGGCTTGGTAGTGAATTGGTACATAGTAAAAGTTATTAAGATGTACACTCTGTGTCTTATTCTATTGCTGGTTGGTTGAATTGATTCTCGTTGTTTTGTGTTTTCACTGTTAGAGTGCTGAAATGGAGGCAATTAAACAAGAGAAAGTTCCTCAGTATAGTTTGCAGTACCTTATTTTAGCTTTTATTCTGGTTACCACCAGTTACTCAAATGATGAAATTAGATTTATTCTTATTTTTGCTAGCCACTGTACTGTAATGTTGTTGCTATATTTTGTGTGCTTCTAAAAATTTCATTGATAGGATGGCACCTTTAGTGGCACTGCAAAAGAAGGTATATATGTCATTCATGGACTCAACAATCTAACTTACGGAGTGGACATTACACAAATCAGATGGACAGGTGTCTTGTAGGTCTGAATTAATATTATTTTGTATTTCCTTTTTGCAGATCAAAGCTGATGTTGCTGCTATTCACAATATTCATGCTTTTACACTTTCTACAACTTACACACTCTTGACTGAGGTACCATTTACAGAGTACTTTCAGTTAACTAGCTTAGAGGTTACCATTAATTAAAGTTTCAACAGTCTTATACTTCTTTTCTTTTTCATTATTGGTGTTGCATTCGATACTTTAAATGTTTGTAGGTACTCTATAGCACTTTCTTTAAGAGTATAATATAGATAGATTATAGGTAGGCTTGATTATTCTATGCTCAACTATGGTTGTACTTTTTTAGGGAAATGACATTACAGCTTTAGGATTAATGCTTGGACTAGCAGCTTCATGTCGGGGAACAATGCAACTAGCAATATCCAAGGTGAAATTTTGTCATCCCTTTTCTTTTAGTCCCCTCTCTCAACCCATTTTTAACTTTATAAGGGGGGTTGGGGTGCACATGCTATCCAATGTGAACTATTTGCACTGTGTGGAGTATTGTATGGTTTCTGTAGGCTTTCTATCAACAATATTCAGATCATGTTAGGGGTGAAAATAAGGTGAAGCGTTTTTTTTTGTTTTTTTTATTGTTTATTTTTTTTGGTATGAAGGAACAATAAGAGTGATATTAACTTATCATAATTCCAATCTTGGGAATTATAACAACTCTAAAGACTAAAATGACCTATTGCATTATAATTCTGATCTTAGAAACATTTACATTACAATCAATTAGTCTACTTGATGGAGTAATTGTAAAAGGCTGTGAGCACTGAGCAGCAGACCACAAATATTAGTTCTTCTAGGTGGGGCTATGACTCTATGAGTGAGTCATTTTATTCATTATCTAATGTTGATGCTGTCTGGGAGGACAAAAATGTGAAATGTTCACATAAATGTGGCATTGCAGATGTGCACTGTTTTTTTATTCTAATGTACAATTTGGAATCAGGGTCAGTATATCCTTTGCTCTTTGTTATCAGGTTCTGAGCAGTTGTATACTTTAGCAAACCGTTTCTTTTTCAAGATGCCCCGTGTATACCTTCGTTTATGCTTGTGTTGAACTGAAGTCATGGATTTAATTTAGTAATAAAAGCTGTTTTTTTTTTTGAAAGATTGTAATAACAATTTGGCTCTTTTCTTTGTAAAACTCATCAATGCTGTCCTATTGGCACATGCAATGCAGAATGCAGAATGAGCATGACTAAAGGCTTGAATTAGCTTTTAATATATGCTTCTGTTGATTACTACAATATCTTGTCATAGATGTATTCCTCTTACAGTAGTGATACATATATGCAGATGATTCTTATTCTTACAAAATCCGTGAATAGATGTTTTGAGAAGAATCCAAAATTTGATATGACGCCATTACTGGGAGGAACAGATGTTGTTTTCTCCTCTGATTCATTCCTTCAATTGGTTGGTTTCTCAATTTCCTTTTCCTAGCACTTATTTCATGCAAAATATTACAAGGATAATCTTTTTTCAGTCTTCTTTCAAAAGTGTATATATATATAACTGGCAAGTTCTTGACAGTGAGGTGTGGTGAATAGGGCTGGCCTCACCCTTTGTTATTTTATTAGTTTTAGAGGGGGACATTTATAGGAGTACTCCCTTACAATTATGAGAAATTCAAATTCACTTTATGAACTGTTTTGACCTGATTTGAAAATTGATTAAACGACTCAAAGTGTGAGGCTAAATAGAATAAAGTTGAGTTCTCATTTAAGTTTTAGTGAGTATGTGTAATGACTATCAATTTTGTACAGGAAAAAAATTGTATTTATTATTATTATCAATTTAAATTTTTATCAAATAATTTTATTTTTTTTAAAATAATAATGACTATCTGCGTCTGGAACTGGATAGTTCCAGACGCAGATAGTCTATTTAAAAAAAAATAAAAAATGACCAGCTGCGTCCGGACCTAGGCAATTCCAGACGCAGCTGGTGACTATCTGCGTCCGGGACAACTCCGGACGCAGATAGTCTGGACCAATTGCGTCTACGGCGTATGCGTCTGGAGCACTCCAGACGCAAAAGGTCCAAAACTCCAGACGCAAATACTCCTTTTTGTACTAGTGGTGAGTGATTTGGTATTGGATTTCTATTATTTATGAAAATGATAAGTTGTGAAAGTATAATATTTTATGAGGAATTAAATGATTATTTGATTATTATTGATTATGAAATGTCATATGAAATTAGAATCTATGATAAATTGATTGAATTGAGAATGAGTATATTCTAACGGATTAAAAATGATTATGTGGAAGAGTATAAAATATTCTATGGGGTTAATATGGAATTATGTGCTCCAAAGTGCTATGTGCTATGTGAAAAAAATTGTTTTACGGGGTGGAGTAATTCTTACCAGCCGTCGTGCTGACTTTGTTTTCCCCCTTAGTTATTATTGCAGGTGATGATTGCATGACAATTTGGAGCTTTGGCATGAGAGTGATTTGCGTTAGATTTCTATAAAGGTTGTAATTAATCCATTAGAATTCACCTTGTACAAGTACTAGTTTTGGTGGTTTTAGTTAAGTAGTTTTAGCCTGTGCGTTTGAGTATGAGATACTTGAACGTGGCATAACGCCCCTCTTTCCTGTTTATTGTAAAGCTTCCGCTAGTGTAAAAGTTATTTGTAATTAAAAAAAAAAAAATTAGCCGTATTTTCTTAAGTGGAAAAAGTGGGGTGTTACAGTTGGTATCAGAGCGGTACGCTCCGTTGGGATAGGCGTTACCAAGTGGTAATAAAGCCTAAGTTAGGAATTTGGTTATAAGTAAAGTTGACTAGGATTTAAAATTTAAATTCACGGTGAGAAGTGTGATATTGCATTCCTTTGCATAACTATTTTTTTGATTATGGGTGATATACCTAATGTTTTAAAATTATATGGATTATTTGTTTTTGGATGACTAAGTACTCTTATATAGCTTGATTTTGTTTGTTATGCTTTTTGCTTTGTGACCATTTATTGTGGTAAAAGACGTGATATATGCTTCGAGGACGAAGCATTTTTCTTAACGGGGGTAGATTGTAACACCCCGAAATTTTGTAAGTATTTTAAAGAAAATATTATTATTATTTTCGAAATATTTATGTTTTATGTTGTCCAAAAGAATTTTTAGAAATTATTATTTATGACAGAATACATATTTTCGAACGTATATGTATATATATATTTATTTCGAAAATAGTCCATAAGAATTGATTTGGCTTTCTGGATTAAACTTTGAGATTCTACAAAAGGTCCTTGTTTCAAATCTGGGTCACAACAAGTTACTTTTTAAATTCATATATTGTTAATCGTATATATTTAAATATATATATTATGTGGTGAAAGTTTTATTAAGAGGTTGTGTAGTTTATTTGTTTGGGACTTTGATGATGATGTCTGTGGTTCAAACTTTGCTAGTGTTATGATTAATATTATTATTATTATTATTTTTTTTTTTTGAAAAATCTAATATATGGCAGTGTATGTGACATGCAGTACATATAAATTATTTTAATTGTGCATGGGAGGGATTCTCTCCATTTTGTCAATTATAATATTTAGGTTGTAATGATAATTGGTAATAATAATAGTAATAATGAAAATTAGAAGGAGTTACGTACGTTATATTAAGTAGAAAAGGAGAGGTTTTGGCCTGTCTTCTTCTTTCGCGTGAGCATAGCCGAACAGGAGAGAGAGACTGTCTTCTTCTTCATATCCGACGCAGAGAGAGAGAGAGAGAGTCCGATGGACGACGCAGCAAGCCGGCGTTCTTCCGGTGAGCGTCAGACGCGGCCAGTAGCCCGGCCTCCTCCGTTCTTCTTCTCGTCGACGGTGGCCTGGCGATGTGTTGCCGATGACATGGACGACAGTTCAGGCAGCCGGTGGTGGTTGGCCTCCTCGACGGTGGCCGTTTCTTCTTTCGTCGACGGCGAGCAGACTGGCGACGATGGTGGTGCGGTTGACAATGGTTGGTGGTGATGGTGGTCGGCAATGGTGACCCTGGACGGTGAGGGCGGAAGGACGGCGACGGTGGAGCTGTTTGGTGGTGACGGTTTTCGGCGCTGGAGTTTCCGCAACGGTGGCGATGACAGCCCTGGAAATTTTGGGATGATCAAAATGAGAAAATTGGTGTTTGAGGAGAACCAGAGACAAATTAAAATTTGGATAAATGGGAACACATGAGACGTAGTAGTTTGATTGTCTGGGTGTGTTTTAGTTAAGTAGTTTTAGCCTGTGCGTTTGAGTATGAGATACTTGAACGTGGCATAACGCCCCTCTTTCCTGTTTATTGTAAAGCTTCCGCTAGTGTAAAAGTTATTTGTAATTAAAAAAAAAAAAAATTAGCCGTATTTTCTTAAGTGGAAAAAGTGGGGTGTTACAGCTATGGGCTAATCTAATAATTTAGGAAATTCCAGAATAATAGTAGGGTGTCTAAAAATCCATTTCTGAGGACAAACGGGTTCGAACACTAATTTCTAAAATTATTACGGTTCGTGACCGGTACGTAGATCGCAGCTTAATAACAACTATATTTCCTTATAAAAATTCTTTTGATGCTTCGGTCACTCATCTCAGGCATGTTTTAACTTAAGAATATATTCCTCGAACTTTAATTTGATCCGGAAATGACGAGGGGTTACAGTAGGAGCAGACGTTGGGTCCTCAGAAGGCTGCTGATTAGGCTCATCAGTGTTGCAATCCGTCTGTACTTCTAAGTTAGCAGGATTTAAAGACCGAGAAGGTGGAATTTGACCTCCAGAAGGGTCATTGTCATCATCATCATCATTGTTATTATCTTTATCATCTCGGCATCCTTGATTTGGATTTGAATCCGAATCCTTAGCATCTTCTTCATCGTTTTGACGACTCGGTCCAACATCTGGTCGTAAATCTCGGATTTCAGACTGTGCTCGTGAGATGTTATGGACCTTGGCAATCTTCATATCTTCCAACATAAGGCGTTCCCGAGGGGTTCGGTAGCCAACATTTAAATTAACAGACTTGCCAAACCGAGTGGTCTTGCCTTGGAGTTTTTCAGCAAAAACTCTTTCGATTTCATCAGGCCTTGTTGCATCAAATACAGATCTCGTTCCCATCCAATCCAGAGCCCATTCTTCTTCTTCGGCCATTTCACTTATAGTGCTGGCTATGACACGAAGACTAGACATTCTCCATTCTTGCCAGTTGTAAACTCTTGCAAGTTCCATTCGCAGAATCTCCTCATGAGAATGCTCATTCATCGAGGCTTCGAGAGGCGGCACAACAGCTTCAGTGCCTTCAAGGGATAACTGGCGAGCGAGTTCTGCATCGGTACTAATTTGCCTTTCAACATGGTCGGGATGAATTACGAGCTGTTGATTGGATTCACTAACACTTGACATAGGTACATTAGAAGGAAGTTCCTCAATCCGAACAGTTGAAACTCGTGGCCATCGTAAGCACAAATTGCGACTGACAGAATCAAGCGTGATTATTAGTCTAGCCATCTTCGGATCCATATGCTCGGTGATTTGTCGTTGAACAATGGCAGACATCGGCCGATAAGATTGGTTATCTGCAGTCAAATCATCACCTTCTGATTCCTCTTCAATCATTGTTGACTCAGACCCGGAATCATGTCTATCTTTCGGAGGGGTTGTCATCGGCTGTTGCACTTCTGGCGAAGGTGTAGGGAGAGTTTCAGTCTGACCATCCAAGGGTTCGGGAGATGGTTCCTTTTCGCACAAAGTCGGAGCAGAGACGGTCTCAACAGGTGCAGGTCTTGATATAGACCGAGTGAGCGGCGTGTGATCTTCCGCATCACTATCTTCTCTTGAGAGATCAAGAGGAGGTGGAAGTACTCGGTGACTATCTTCAAGAGGTACTCCTCTTGGCTCCTCTTCGGCTGGTAAAATAGCGTCCGCATTCGTTTCAACATCCTTCTCGACTACAACTTCTTGATCAGTTCTTTGCTTCTTTTTCGGTCGCTTAAGCTGTTTGGCCTTCCTTTTCTTAGTGACTTCTCTGGATTCTTTAGCCTCTTCCTCAGGTGAGGATTCGGCTTCTTCAGCTGCGTCCTCGGAACTACATTTCTTGTGTTTCTTCTTGGAATGCTTTGACTTGTGTTTCTTTGATTTCTTCTTTTCAGCAGCATCCAGATTTCCTGCCTTTCTCTTTTTGGATACCTTTCGAGGTTCATCCTCGGATGCGGGTTCATCATTTGTACTTGTTGGCATAGAAGATTCGGGTAAATCCTTTGGTTTGTGAGTTGAACCTTCTGAGGTATGACCCTTCGCCAAGTCTGATTCCCCCTGTCCAACTGAACTTTTGGACGATTTAGACTTAGACTTCTTCTTTTGCTTTTTCAAGGCAGCTGCCAGTTCATCTGCCTTTCTTTTGAGATAATTTGGTGGCCTTGAGGTCATGTGAAAATGATTTCGATGAGACTTAGTTTCTGCCCTCAACTTCACTTTCTTGGCTTTCAAGATAGCACTTATCATGAAACCAAAACCAAGCACTTTGGTAATCCACCCCGTTGTAGGACTAACTCCCGTTTGGACATTATCAACCAAGAAGTCAAAAATGACATGTGACCAATCAACCGGATATTGTTCCAACAGTGCGCACAACATCCGCATTTTCTTATCAGATATATCGTCAGTACCAGACTGCCTGCTTTCAACAATCTTGTTCAGAATATCTATGACAAATTCATAGTCCATTTTGAGCATCTTTTTCTTTAGAACTGTTGGGAGAGATGAGGGTTGATTATGATTCCTCATTTTCTTCCACATTCTTTTCTTGCTATACTCCATACCAGAGCAGTCTTCATGAAAGCCTTCTCCACAGAGCGGGAGATTGAACACCTTCCTTATATCATCTTGAGATATTACGACTTCAGTCCCATTCACCACAGAATGGATTTCAACAACATCATCGACAGAGCGTATTTCTGCATTTATGTAGAACTGGGTCACATCAAGAGGATACCAACCTGTGTGTTTGAGGGTTACAAACTGGAAAAGATTGCTCTCCTTGAGGCATTTCACAACCTGTTTCCCAAAATCTTCATCAAGGACTTTGTCAAGGAACCCTTTCACATCTAACATCGATCCAGCCTTGACCATGCATCCACCTGATTTCTGTCCTTTGACGGTGGTAGAGAAAAATTTGAAGATTTCAACATCCTCACATGGTCTGGATATGACTGTTGGAGGTTTGAAAGATTCTGAAGAGGCTTGTTGCTTTTTCTGTATGGATGAAGGTTTAGGTGGTGGGCCGTGAGAGTTTTGAGTGTTACCGGAGGAGGAGCTTGAATTTTCCGACGATGATCCTGACCCAGAGGTAGACATACTGGCAATCTTTTGGTGGTTTGAGAAGTGTATAGGGTTTTTGAGGTAGCGACGGGTTTTGAGAATGTAAAGAAGACAAGGTGGGAATATGGTAAGGTTATATAGTGAGGAGGAAGGGAACGGGTAATAACGGGTCAATGTAATGGACACGGGTCGACTTTATGTATAAGAGACAAAAGTCCTTAAATGCCCTTAAATGAGAGGGCAGAAATGGCTTAAAGCCACATATTTCCTTTGATCTGAAAAGGCAAATACCCATATGATGAAAACTTCATTTAATGAGGAGAGAGAAAGCCACTTATTATACCATCACGTCTTGATGGTCCGTCTTTTCAAGTCAGGCGTGGCAGGGAGAGTGGAGCGCATATCTCGGCATGAACAGCAAGTGAGATCTTGACACGTGCACATCCACGATCCCACGTTCACTTGAAGCTTAGTGAACAAGCTTAACACGAGCATCTCAGTGAACACGAACAGTAAGTCTGAGAGGTTGATGATTGGAAGATTGACATAGTTAACTCTTCGGTCATACTAAGAGTTTGGATGACATAAGATGATTCGGATGCAGTTCTCGGTGTGTTACCATTCTTCGGTAAGATTATAGTCCTTTTTGAGATAGAAGAAAGACTACTCGGTTAAACATAACTTTCATTCATTAGAAACGATGAAAACAAGAGCAGACATTTCAAACATCCAAACAGAAATACCCAACAGGACCTATAGGGCATAACATTCACCCCCTTGCCTTGCCCTTGCCCCTATTCCTTGTGTGTCTACTATTCGCAGTAGACAGGATGCTCTGCCCTTGACTACTCTTAGGTGTAGGAGGGCTGGGAGATGGTAAAGCACTCGGGGCAGCAGCAGGCACCCACGATGGAGCCATGGGTCCATATCCGGGCTCGTTCTCCATCACTGAAGACTTGTCGGACACATCTTCATCTGGTTCGAGCATGTCCAGATAACGAAGATAGTCTTCGTCATGAGCCGGATTTATGGGAGGATTTTGACCTTGAGCCCTTTGATACCATCCTTGAATGTCGTTCCAAGCATCATCTCCTGTGATGTCAACTGAAGGAGATGGGGTGCGTCTAGGCACTCTGTTCGGTTCTGGCCAGAAGGGTTCTTCATTTGGAGGTGCTAGTCCTCCAGAGTGGAAACCTGGGACAGACAAAGTTGGTGCCTCGGGCACTATATCTTCAGATTCGGAGTCCGAGAGATCAAGAGGGTTCTCAGAGGTGTCTCCTTCGAGGGGTTCTCCCTTCTCACTTCTCAGCTTGTTCAGCTTGCTGGACCCTTCTTTTAGCATCAGACGGAATGAAAATCTTTTCTTTGCTGGCTTCTCCTCGGAGCAAGTCTTCTTTTCATTTTCCCTTGTCCATATCTGCAAAACTAGAAAACAACACAAGGAATTAGGTGTTAGGATACCTCTTCCTTCCTCGGTTGTGATCTATTTATAGATGAAGTGCTGTATTGTGATTGGCTGAGATCCATTCGACGTGACCAATCAGAGCTGCAACTATCCAAAATTTTGCGCCTTTCTATTAAATGAATCCGTGAGTTTCTGACTTTGATGTGCTCATTGAATGCACATTGTCATAACTGATGCGTCCCTTCAATTTTTGGAGTAATTCAACATTTTCACGTTAACTCATCTCTATCATCCCGAGTTCATGGCGTAAGGTGGAGAATCTGGCTTCGGCTAATGGCTTCGTGAGGATATCGGCTAATTGATCTTCGGTGTTGACATATTCCAACTTGATATCCTTTTTCTCCACGTGATCTCTGATGAAGTGATACTTGATGTCAATATGCTTAGTTCTCGAATGCAACACGGGATTTTGCGTTATTGCAATAGCACTTGTGTTATCACACATAATACTGACTTCCTTAGCATTAACCCCATAATCTTTGAGTTGTTGCATCATCCACAAAATTTGTGCACAACAGCTACCAGCTGCTATGTATTCGGCTTCAGCAGTACTTGTAGCGATAGAATTTTGCTTTTTGCTAAACCAAGACACCAATCTTCCCCCTAAGAATTGGCACGTCCCTGAAGTACTCTTTCGGTCGATTTTGCAACCGGCAAAGTCTGCGTCCGAAAACCCAACCAAGTCAAAGACATCAATCTTCGGATACCAGAGACCTACATTCTGAGTTCCTTTTAGATATCTCAGAATCTTTTTAGCGGCGCTTAGATGACTCTCCTTTGGATTTGATTGAAACCGAGCACATACTCCTACAGCAAACGATATATCTGGGCGACTTGCAGTGAGATAAAGTAGAGATCCTATGATTCCTCTGTATTTCGTTTGATCAACTTCCTTTCCTTCATTATCTATATCCATTCGTAACGAGGTATTCATGGGTATTTTAACCGAAGATTTCCCATCAACACCGAACTTCTTAATCAGATCCTTCGTATACTTTGCTTGATTAATGAATATCCCATTTTGTTCCTGTTTGACTTGTAGACCTAAGAAGTAGTTTAGTTCTCCCATCATGCTCATCTCAAATTTTCCTTGCATGAGTTTCGAGAATTTTTCACATAGATCCGAGTCGGTACTTCCGAAAATAATATCATCAACATATATTTGTACCAGTAGGATATGCTCTCCATCCTTGATTCTGAAAAGGGTTTTATCAACGATCCCTTTTGTGAAACCACAATTTATCAGAAAGCATGACAAGGTATCGTACCAAGCTCTTGGAGCTTGTTTTAAGCCGTAGAGAGCCTTCTTGAGCTTATAAACTTTATCCATTCCAACATCAGACATGAATCCTGGGGGCTGCTCAACATAAACTTCCTCTTCTAATAAGCCATTCAGAAAAGCACTCTTCACATCCATTTGATAGACTTTAAAGTCCTTCCATGCAGCATATGCTAGAAAAATCCTTATAGCTTCGAGTCTGGCCACAGGAGCGAAGGTTTCATCAAAATCTATTCCTTCTTCTTGACAGTATCCTTTTGCTACTAACCGAGCCTTGTTCCTAACAATGACTCCTTGTTCATTCATCTTGTTTCTGAATACCCATTTAGTTCCAATAACATTTTGATGAGTTGGTCGTGAAACCAGTTCCCACACATCATTTCTCTCGAACTGATGTAGTTCATCTTGCATGGCAATGACCCAGTCCGAGTCACTTAGAGCTTCTTCCACGGTCTTGGGTTCGATTTGAGATATAAAACATGCCATCATGCATTCCCGAATGGATGCACGAGTTCTTACGCTATCATGCACATCACCAATGATTTGATCTTGAGGATGATTTCGTAGCCATTTTAGATCTGGTTGAAAGGTAGTTGGAGGTGCTCCTTCATCTATGGACGGTTCATCTTGATTGCTTCCTTCTTGTTGACATACCACCTCATTTTCATCACCTTGTAACTCCTCGGTTTGGGATGGTATATTCGGTTGATGATTCGGAAAAAGTGGATAGTCGTCTTCTTCAGATTCTGACCCTTCGGAATGATCGTCACGAACTTTGTCTATGCTATCCTTGTCAACTTGTTCCTCAGAAGTTGCCATGTTTTCCTTTGATATTTCGTCAAAAACTACATGTATTGATTCTTCAATTACCATTGTTCGCTTGTTCAATACTCGAAAGGCTTTGCTTTTCTCAGAATATCCCATAAATAATCCTTCGTCAGCACGTTCATCAAAGGCTTTTAGATGTGACTTCCCATTATTGTGTATGAAGCATTTACTTCCAAAAATATGAAAGTATTTTACCACTGGCTTTCTTCCTTTCCAGAGTTCATAGGGTGTAATGCCATGATCTTTATGAATGATAGATCGATTTTGTGTATAGCATGCTGTGTTTATAGCTTCGGCCCAAAAACGCTTCGGTAGTCCTGAGTAAGCAATCATGGACCTTGCTGCTTCTTTAAGGGTTCTGTTGCGTCTTTCTGCTACACCATTCTGTTGAGGAGTTCTTGCTGCTGAGAGTTGATGTAAGATACCATGTTGCCCACAAAAGTCTTGAATGACTTTGTTCACGAACTCGGTTGCTTGATCAGAACGTATGTTGACAATGCTTAATTCCTTTTCGGTTTGAAGTCTTCGGAGTAAGTCCGGGAGTACTTTTTCAGTTTCATTCTTCTTTCTTAGAAAGGATGTCCATGTGAATCTTGTGTAGTCATCTACTACCACAAGAGTGTACTTTCTCCCACTTAGGCTGACTGGATCAACTGGTCCAAATAAGTCCATATGAAGTAGACTTAGTGGTCTTGCATTCGTGTTGAGAGATTTTGATTTAAATGAGGACTTGATCTGTTTTCCCTTTTGGCATCCTTCGCAAATTTTGTCCTTGTCATAGATCACATTTGGTAATCCTTCGACCAATTCCTTTCTTGCAAGCTTGTTGATAGCTTTGAAGTTGAGATGATTGAGCTTATGATGCCATTCCCAGCTTAGATCTTGCTTGCTTTTAGCAATTAAGCATGTATTTGGTCTTGCTGATTTCCATGTGACAACATACATATTCTTCCTTCGTTTGGTTGTTAAGACAACTTCATGAGATAGATCAGATATAACTTGACATGCATCTCGTGAGAAGATGACCTTGTATCCTTTATCGCAAAACTGACTTGTGCTCAACAAGTTGAACTTTAATCCTTCGACGTAAGAAACTTCTCGTATAGTCAATCCATTCTTCATGACATCTCCTGTTCCTATCGTTTGTCCACTTGAATTTCCACCAAACACCACCTTAGGACCATTCTTTGCTTTGTAGTTGCTCAGTTCTGATTTGTTTCCAGTCATATGTCTTGAGCAACCGCTATCTACATACCAGATGGTCCTATTTCCCTGCAGTCAAAGATTAAGGGTTTTTAGGTACCTATACCTTCTTGGGTCCTTGTTGGTTAGCTGTGAGCTTGGGCATCCAAGCATACCTAGAACTTGTAAGGTTCATCCTTGGTCCACGATACTCATTAAATACTTGATAATTATAAGGAATAGCATAATAGGAGTGGGAGGACTTCGGTGAATAAACCTTCTGAAGAGATGGTGTAGGTTTATTCGTGTTAACTCTAGTGTATGAGGTTTGTTTGTGTCTATGATGCAGCAAGAATTCTGCTCTTTTCATTGGTTCATAGTCCATAAACCAATCCTCATCACTCGGGTACAACATTCCTTCCCTGCCTTTATGCTTACTTGGGAACTTTTTGAAACTCTTGACATTCCTCGGGTAAGAATTCGGTTTTCCCTGAGGCATACCCTTGCGTTGCCTCTGTGAGTAATGTTGCCTCTTATAGCCATGAAATTTCCCTTTGGATCGGTTATTTCCAATTGGTTGACCATTATGGTTCGATACGCGAGGTCTATACCGAGGGGTCCGATGACTTCTCGGGTTACCGTTTTGGAAATTTACTCTCGTAGGTTCCACAATTCGTGTTTCAGTCAGATTATCAGTCCGACTCGTTGATTGTGGTTCTGTTTCATTTGTGGCATTAATCACTGGCTCAAGATTTTCCGTCTGTCCTTGGACAAACATGGAACTTAATCCTCCACTTGTAGAAGGATCAGTTGGTCGAGTTAAGATAACATGTTGATAGGAGCTGGAGTTGTAACCAAGTCCGGTTCTACTCCCAGATGGTCTTTGATCATCTACCATTCGATCCATTAGTCTGGATGAATTAGTAAATGTCGCAAGTACCGCACGCAAGTTTTGCTCTCTATCATCTTTCGATTTGCACTCTTCCTCAAGAAGAAGAACTTGCTTCTCAAGCTGGCTTATAGACTCAAGCATCTCAGCATTTTTGGACTTTAAGTCCTCGAGATCTTGTCTTTCTGCCTAGCTTGGCATTCTCTTCTTTAAGTTTGAGATGTGAATCTTTAATGCCATAAAAACTCTTCATCATTATCTCAAATGTTTCCCTAGGGTTTTCATGACATACAGATTCAGAACTATAATTAGAAGATTGATCTTGTGAAGTTACCTCTTCTTCTTCAGCCATGAGACATATTTCTTCATCTGAATCTTCTTGGCTGAAAAGACATAGAAGTCCTTTTTCATCTTCCGAGCTGTCACTTTCTGAGCTTGAACTTGAAGTGCATGACTCTTCGTTCTTTTCTTTTGTCTTCTCTTCTACCGCCAAAGCTTTCCTTCGGTTATCACTCTTTTGGATTTTGTTTGACTCCTCATCAGTATCATTTGTGTTACTCTTCGGGTGATGATACCTTCCCGAATTCTTCTTATAGTTGTGCTCGTCCTGATGCTTTTTGACAATTGGATACGGACATTCGGATTTGTAATGTCCAGGCTTTCGGCAGTTGTAGCATAGAACTTGTGACTCCTCCCTGTCATGAGTTCTAGATCCGCTTGCTTTGTCATTTCCTTGATATTTCATTCTTCTCATCTTATCCGAGTTGTCAAACGATTGATTCTTTCGCATGAACCTTTTGAACCTTCTTACAAACAAAGCCATTTGATCATCAGTGAAAAAATCAGAAGAGGGATTAGAGATTGACCTTAATGTGGATGATGATGGTTGATGGTTCGCAACCAGAGCTACGTTTCTTGTTTCGGGTTCGTCATCATTTTGTGCTTCCTTTTCGAACTCATAAGCCTTCAGATCACTGAAGATCTGTGTAGTACTTGTGTTTTTGAGATCTCTATGATCTCGCATAGCTACAACCTTCATATCCCAGCTTTTAGGTAGACCTCGGAGAATCTTCAGGTTTATCTCCTTTTGTGTCAGCTTCTTTTCGTCAAGATCATTAATCTCCATTTGCAACTTTATGAACCGAGCTTCCATCTCCGTTATGGATTCCTTCGGATTTAGTTTGAAGTCCTCGAACTTCTTCATGGCGATAGTCAGTTTGTTCTCTTTTTCTTGCTCATCTCCATCACCAATCAACATGAGCACATCCCATATTTCCTTAGCATTTTTGCATTTTCTCACTCTCGGAAACAGGGATTCGTCCAGCGACTTATAGAGGATGTCCTTCGCTATGTTGTCTAGATTCACACGTGTTCTTTCATCAGTTGTGAGTAGAGCTTTATCCTTCGGTATCATTTCTGGTGACGTTGGATCAGTGAGAACACGATTGGTATTAACCTGTAGTATCTGGATGGGTCCATCAGTTATCACGTCCCACATCTCATCATGCATGGCAGATAGGTGAGCCTGCATGCGCACTTTCCAGTCATCAAACTTGTCCAGGTTAAACATAAGAAAATGCCTAAGATGTTCCATTTTAGACATGGTGCAAAGTTTCAAAATATTTTTGATAAGAGCTTTTTAAAGAGGATCACCAGGCAGTATACACAGAGTGTTTACCGTTCAAGGTTAATAGCTCTGATACCACTTGTTGGTCCCGGTGAAGACGGTATGAGTCTAGAAGGGGGGGGGGGTTGAATAGACTCAAGGGAATTTTGAAAACTTTTTCAAGAGTTAATGCAGCGGAAAGAAAAGTATCAAAGTTTTATCTTTTACTTTGCGCTAGGGTTTTTCTTTTTAAAAGATCAGGTTAAGATGATGTATGCAATGCAATGTGTATGGTAAATAAAAGGATAGAGATAAAGAGTGAGAGAGAGTTTTTATAGTGGTTCGGCTGTTAACAAAGCCTACTCCACTCTTCTTCACAACACGTGAAGGTTTGCACTATATTCTCCTTATAGTACAATCTCCTTTACAACAAGCTCCTTTGGTCACAAAGCCCGGCAGCTATGTTGTGGTAGGTTTTTCAACTTCTTCCAAGTTTACTCCGCCTCTTTCTACTTCACTCGTAGAGATGGTTGAATAAGTAAGTAAATCTCCAACTTGGAATTCTTGAGCTCTCCTTCCTTAAGCTCACAAGAACTTCCAAAGAAAACTGAATAATGCGTAGTAAGCTTGTGAATATCACACTGGAAATTTTTGCTTGAACAACAATATTTCGCGCAATTCAACCTTGTCAAAATGAGATGGGACAAGGGTATTTATAGGTGGAATTTTCAGATCCGTTGGAGGGAGATCGAAATTCAAACCTATTAACCAGTGTGTATTATCCAATGGGTAATATCTTCCCTTTTTCAGAATGTCAGAACTTGCTAGCCGTTTGTCCACTTTAGGAAAAGGACAAAGTACCTTTTGTCCCTAAAAAGGTGACAATCATTAAATGCTCCTTGGGATCGTTGCATAGGACCCAAGATGACATTCAGGTATACCCATTTTCAAGGCAATAGAAAAGACAACTTATCAGAGAATGTCTTTTGCCTTGATCAAGAATGATTGACTTTATCATTCTCTCTTTTAACTCCTCGAGTCAGTCACTTCTTTGACTGCTCGGCTATGGAAACTTGGTCCTTCCATTTTTTGACCTAAGATCCATGTCTTCGTATCTTTGAGTCTTCAAGACTTCGAGTCTTCGAGTCTTCATGTCTTCGAGTCTTCATGTCTTCATGTCTTCGAGTCTTCATGTCTTCGAGTCTTCATGTCTTCATGTCTTCGAGTCTTCATGACTTCGAGTCTTCGATTTACAGATTTAGTGAGATATAAAAGCGAAACAAAGACTATTCTAAAAAGAAAATTAGGGGTCTCCTCGTATAACTTGGTATCATCAAAATTAACTACTCGGGGTTCCTAACAATGCTAGCTAATTACAACTATGTGAGTTTTGATTTCTCTAAATTACTGAGGATATGTATACATCTTAATAATTGTCAATATTAAAATCAAACCCAATAAAAATAAACCGCAAACCCAAATTTAAAGTCTTTTATAATTTTTCTTAATATATCAATCTAACACAATTTAGTGATTAATAATAAAATAAATTTTAAAATACATTTTATAATATTTCTAGGTTATCAATTTTTATAATGTATTAATAAATTAATTAATCGAACATAATTTAGTGATATAAATAATTACAAATTCATTTAGTGCTTCAATGAGACTTATTAAATATTCATATTTTAAACCTGCAAAACAGTGCTTTAGGGTTCTAATGTTCCAACTCAGTATTACAAGAGAGTCCTACAACTATACAATGAGTGGCTCCTAGAGAATAGGTAAATGAGAGATAATCAATGAGAGCCACAGGACTCAACACTAGACTAGTAACCAACTAAACAAATAATGATAACAATGTAACAATATAACTCACAGCGGTAACGTTGTCGACTACAACTTGAGGAGCCGCAACAGCTTCTCTATAGCGCCAACGGCCGTCGCCTACCGCCCTCAGCCGTGACGTCAATTGGAGCTTGAAGAACAGCGACAACCCATCGCCGGAAAAACGAAGCAGTCGCGGGAAAACAAAGTAGTCGGCTACACCCGCCTGTTATGTCGTTGACGAAACCATGTAGCGCCGTCGTCGCCTGAAGCTCGTCGTCGGTAACCGGCGACCAAATCCAGTGATGCTCCGTCTTGCTCACAACCTTGGCTCAATAGACAACGACGACGGAGGGAAACAAGGTTTTTTTTTTACTCGATCGCCGGAAAAGAAAAAAATTAATTTCGCGATTAAAAAAATGAAATTAGAATTTCTTAAAGCCAAAATAAATCAGGCAGTCGCAAATATTAACTTCAACAGTCCAAAAAAATCATATACAAAACTAAATATATATGAAATTAATGTTGATTTTTAGGCAAACAATCAACCAGAAGAGATTAATAAAGGCTCTTGATACCAAATGTAAGATCAAAATATAGTCTAATCATACAGAATGAATCTACAGAAACTAACTCGTAGTAGCGGAAGCATAAGTCGTGTTGATCTCCAACCATAGTTGATACCTTGTTGTGTTGCCTCTTGAACTGTAGATCTGCAGGTGTTAGTCGTTTTGTCTCACACTTAACTCAGAACCCTAGATGGTGTACTGATATTTTTGAGTGTATGAGTACCATAACTATAGGTCCTATATGATTGTCTGTCTCATTCCATCAATGCAAGCTTTAATAGGATAATGGTGCATTGGACAAAACCTAGATGTCCAATCCAACCTATAAATTAAATGGGTCTAGTCCACTTGCACCACATTATTAAGGCCCACAATATATATATATTTGTATTAGAGAAATGTCTTACACGCTATCCATCAAAACTCAAAAACAACCATTTACCCAACCTAAATTAAACCTCAAATTGATCACACCAAACCTAATAAATCATTCTTAAAAAATCCTTTTTAAATTAGAGTGTGAATTGAAGAGATATCGGCCAACCAGGTTCGCATCAAACTAAGCCATATATACGACCATACATTCTTCGCTTCACGAGAATAATTGTTGAGTGTGATATATGGTGTACTATTCGAGCTAAAATGCTTTGAACTTGCGAAACGAAAGCGTAAGATGGGGAAGTTGCTGGAAATGGATGGATTGTTTGAAGAGTGAACACAGAGATGGAAAAGGGGTTGACCGCCTTCTTATATTATTATTATTATTATTATTATTATTATTATTATTATTATATTAGTTGTAATTTTTAAATTTAAAGTAATAATAATAATAATAATAATATTTTTATTATTAGTAAGAGTATTGTTGTCCAAATGTGTTAATAATATTATTAGTATTAATGTGTTAATAAAATACTATTATTTTATTAGTGTCAATTAGTGTATCATGTTCAAATTCAAAGAAGACATTCTCTTAATGAATCAATAATTAGCAAGAGTCAGGTCAAACACTTACACATGTTGGGTCACTTTTAAGAAGTCAGTATTTGTTCATTGCCAATTGTATGTTGCTGCTTCACAGTGAGAAATTCAAATGGGTTAGAAAATATTAATATGTATGACTACTTCAACTACTAACGTATGTAGTGTACCAGAAGTGTTCAATAATGTATAACTAACATGTAATTTAAGTTTATTCCAATATTTAGTGAAATCATGTAATTAGTAAGATACTTAAATGTCTTTTTCCCTAAACAACCACTGTTTAATTGTCTAATGATATATTTAATTACTATAGTATTAAAACAATTGTTATAAAATTTATCCGTACATCGCACTGAACAATAATAGTATGTTTAATTCCTTTTCTATGGATCAATTTAATTTATAAACATCTCCATCTATTATACTAGTGACTACACAAATTCAGTTCGGAAACTTCTTCAAAATCATTAATACAGATGATTTTAAAATGAATATATCGCTAAATAAACCAAACTTCAATGCAGTTGGTGAAGAACCCCTAAGCCTTCTCCAAAATATTATGTAACTTTTTATTACTTAAAATATTTTATTAAATGACAAAACATAACTTAGAAATGTCAAGAACCAGGCTACATGCAAGCACCAAAGATGGAAAACAGAAGACTACATTTCGAAGAAACTTATCATAGAAGAACTTTCAAACAACTGAGATTCAATCTGTAGCCGAACAACCTATAATAGGGGAATGACATAGAATCAAATTACAATCAAAATCTTATGATCACAAAGAGCGTAGTTCCGAAGAACTTAAAATGATAGAGCTTCACAAAGCAATAGACCTTTCAACAGTAGAGATGGAAAAGAGTTAAATTAATAGATCTTATAGTGAGATGAGCCAATAAAGCTTATTATCTGTTGAAAGAAAAGAGGTTTCAAAAGATGTATTCATTAAACCTGGTGGATGAGTTACGTTGAGGCTAGGATACTAGAGCATGATTATCAGCCCATGCCTGCCTCGCAGTGTGGAGCTGTGGGATGGTATCTTGGCTGTCTGACAAGCTTCCAATCTTTATCTATTTTTGCTGTTTGCATCAAAGTTACTAGGGGATTAATGGAGATTCTGAAATTAGATTAATTATTTGCAAATCGTGTATAGATATATACTCAAAAACAAGTGGAAATGGAGATTTTGAAATTAGATTTGGCAAGTTTATGATTTTTTGCATGACACTTTTTGTGTATTTTTTGTAAAATAAAAAAATTTTATTCCCTCCTAAACAATTACTTGTCCCAGAACCAAATTTTTTCAACCTACCTACCTAACTTTCTTCCTATAATACTCTACCAAGAAATATTTGTGTTTCCTTATTAAATGCATTGATCAATATTTGTGAGGTCACCATTATTCTTGTATTTGTAGGCCATAGAAATTATTCAAAGATGTCCATTCTTTTAGGATACATACATTCCTATAAATGCCCTATAACCCAATGCCAATGGTCATTATATTGCATCTCTGCAGAAAGACTACATTTTTCCATTTCCTCTTACTTTTCCTTTTTATTGCATCTGATCTGCAAATCACAATAAAAAGGAAATGGAGTTTTCTTTTCTGCAGGTCTCTATTGCCATAATTGCCTTAGTCGCCATTGCCCAGCCATCTTTTGGACATGCCGCCTGTGATTCTGATTGCATTAAAGGGTTTGTTGCTGCACATAACGCGGCCCGAGAAACGGTTGGCGCTCCACCGGTTAAGTGGAACACCACCTTAGCAGACTTCGCTGAATCCTACGCCACCAAAAGGTCTGCTGACTGTGCGGCGCAGCACTCACAAGGGCCATATGGAGAAAACATCGCAATGGCTTCTGCCGAATTGTCTCCGGCGGATTCCGTGAAGTTGTGGATGGATGAGAAGAAATACTATGACCAGGCGTCGAATTCTTGCACCGGCGGAGAGTGCCACCATTATACGCAGGTGGTTTGGCGTGACACCACGACTATTGGCTGTGCTAGGGCTACGTGCAAAACTGGTTGGATGTTTGTCACCTGCAACTATTCCCCTCCAGGCAACTATGTGGGCGAACGTCCATATTAAAAACAATTTTTTTTCTTGTTGTTTAGTATGGTCTTGTGAAATGCAGACAATGCATTATACAAAAAAATATAAATATTTAAAAACCTACAATATTAGCACTAATGTACTATCATGAAACAACAACTGTTTCATGCATGGATGTTGATTTAATTCAATTTTGAACTTTTTCTTTTACTTATGGCTAGCTATACTTGATTTTTTTCTTGAGTCCATTGATATCCATTTTTTCTTTTTTTTTTTTTTGTTTTTGGTTCTGACTTATAAGATTTCCCTGAGTGAACTCATAGGAATAAATTGATTTTGATTAACCAACACCAACCAATTGTGAGTTCTTAACACGAAAAAATAGTGAAGAAATGAAAATTAGACAATTTTTAGATGATTTTATTTTTTTTATCGTTATAATTTATTTTTTATTGTTATAATAAATATAGGTAGGGCTATACGAACTCGAACTGTAGACCTTCTCGGTAAAACAGATCAAATTGCTTATTATCAAAATGATCTTTAACTCTAAACATATTATAGCCTGGGGCAAAATAGTCCCTATATTTAAAAAAACTAAAATTTAAATTTAGTAACACTAAAAAGAATGATAATATATATCAAATAACATGAAAAAAGATTACAAAAATTTCAACCATGAAATGAAACTACAAAAAATGAGGTGACAAACACATGATGACATATATAAATCTTGTTTCATGAGAATGGTAGGAATATACCAATTTTTTTTATAGATCTGCAAAGTAACTCAATAACCCCCTCCTTAGAACGGTTTGGGGAAACAGGTTGAGCAATGTAGAAAGTGTACAACTTCACGAGGGCTGCCTAGCTTCCTCTCACCTCTCCTCAACAAACAAGGGTTAGGGCCCTCTTCAAGTGAGTGACTTCCTTGGTGGAAGTAATAACGAATGATATGGTCATGAAAATTGAGAGGTTTTATGAGTGTTCAATATTCACCTAAAAAGAGGATGAGAGGCACTTTCTGAATAAACATTTATTTTCCTTCTCTTTTACCAGGTTGGTATAATCAAAATATCTCTTCGATTTCATTATTGATAGGAGGCACTAGAAATACACATACCCTATAGGTGCAGTTGTTATACCATGGACCAAGGTTCACCTTGCATTGTGGATTCTGGTCCAGGATTAAACCTACCCTAAACAACTGGACATGGGCTTCACTAGGATTAATTAGCTTGGATCAGGATCGTCTTAGTCTTATTTGAAAAAGTCCGGGGGCCAGCTTGAAATTGGCCTAGGACCGGATCTAGGCACGACCTAGGCCCATAATTGTCCCAGGCACGGAGCGTGCCCAAACTTTTGCCTAAATGAGTTTCAATTAAGAAATAAATTAAAGTGTTTAATTTTCTGGTTCTTCCAACAATAGATCCATAGATTGAAAATGTGCTAAATGGCTTAAATACAATAAAAAAATTGATTTTAAAATATTGTGTGCACAACATAATTTACTTAAAAAGATATTTTAGGTTTGACGATACACCTACCATATTCAAAGGAATTCTACATTTAAGTCATCATGATATAATAACTATTTTGTATAATAGTAATCAAACTAGTAATGCTAGCTAATTACAACTATATGAGTTTTGATTTCTCTAAATTACTGAGGATATGTATACATCTTAATAATTGTCAATATTAAAATCAAACCCAATAAAAGTAAACCGCAAACCCAAATTTAAAGTCTTTTATAATTTTTCTTAATATATCAATCTAACACAATTTAGTGATTAATAATAAAATAAATTTTAAAATACATTTTATAATATTTCTAGGTTATCAATTTTTATAATGTATTAATAAATTAATTAATCGAACATAATTTATTGATATAAATAATTACAAATTCATTTAGTGCTTCAATGAGACTTATTAAATATTCATATTTTAAACCTGCAAAACAGTGCTTTAGGGTTCTAATGTTCCAACTCAGTATTACAAGAGAGTCCTACAACTATACAATGAGTGACTCCTAGAGAATAGGTAAATGAGAGATAATCAATGAGAGCCACAGGACTCAACACTAGACTAGTAACCAACTAAACAAATAATGATAACAATGTAACAATATAACTCACAGCGGTAACGTTGTCGACTACAACTTGAGGAGCCGCAACAGCTTCTCTATAGCGCCAACGGCCGTCGCCTACCGCCCTCAGCCGTGACGTCAATTGGAGCTTGAAGAACAGCGACAACCCATCGCCGGAAAAACGAAGCAGTCGCGGGAAAACAAAGTAGTCGGCTACACCCGCCTGTTATGTCGTTGACGAAACCATGTAGCGCCGTCGTCGCCTGAAGCTCGTCGACGGTAACCGGCGACAAAATCCAGTGATGCTCCGTCTTGCTCACAACCTTGGCTCAATAGACAACGACGATGGAGGGAAACACGGTTTTTTTTTTTTACTCGATCGCCGGAAAAGAAAAAAAATAATTTCGCGATTAAAAAAAATGAAATTAGAATTTCTTAAAGCCAAAATAAATTCAGCAGTCCAAATATTGAACTTCAACAGTCCAAAAAAATCATATACAAAACATAATATATATATATATATGAAATTAATGTTGATTTTTAGGCAAAACAATCAACCACACACAGATTAATAAAGGCTCTTGATACCAAATGGAAGATCATAAATATAGTATAATCATACAGAATGAATCTACGAGAAACTGAACTCGTAGTAGCGGAAGCATAAGTCGTCTTGATCTCCAGCCATAGTTGATACCTTGTTGTGTTGCCTCTTGAACTGTAGATCTGCAGGGCGTTAGTCGTTTTGTCTCACACTTAACTCAGAACCCTAGATGGTGTACTGATATATTTTTGAGTTGTATGAGTACCATAACTATAGGTCCTATATGATTGTCTATCTTACATCCCATCAATGCAAGCTTTAAATAGGCATAGTTGTGCATTGGACAAAACCTAGATGTCCAATCCAACCTATAACTTAAATGGGTCTAGTCCACTTGCACCACATTATTAAGGCCCACAATATATCATATATTTGTATTAGAGAAATGTCTTACACGCTATCCATCAAAACTCAAAAAAAAACCATTTACCCAACCTAAATTAAACCTGCAAATTGATCACACCAAACCTAATAAATCATTCTTAAAAAAATCCTTTTTAAATTAGAGTGTGAAGAGAAGATCTGGCCAACCAGGTTCGCATCAAACTAAGCCATATATACGACCATACATTCTAGCGCTTCACGAGAATAATTGTTGAGCTGTGATATATGGTGTACTATTCGAGCTAAAATGCTTCGTACTTGCGAAACGGAAAGCGTAGAGATGCGGAACTTGCTGGAAATGGATGGATTGTTTGAAGAGTGAACACAGAGATGGAAAAGGGGTTGACCAGCCTTCTTATATTATTATTAATATTATTATTATTATTATAATGTTGTTGTAATTTTTAAATTTTAAAGTAATAATAATAATAATATTATTATTATTATTAGTAAGAGTATTGTTGTCCACATGTTTTAATAATATGATTAGTATTAATGTGTTAATAAAATACAATTATTTTATGAGTGTCAATTAGTGTATCATGTTCAAATTTCAAAGAAGACAATTCTCTTCAATGACAATTAGCAAGAGTCAAGTCAAACACTTACACATGTTGGGTCACTTTTAAGAAGTTAGTATTTGTTCATTGCCAATTGTATGTTGCTGCTTCCACAGTGAGAAATTCAAATGGGTTAAAAATATTAATATGTAATGACTACTTCAACTACTAACGTATGTAGTACGTGTACCATGAAGTGTTCAATAATGTATAACATGTAATTTAAGTTTATTCCAATATTTAGTGAAATCATGTAATTAGTTAAGATACTTAAATGTCTTTTTCCCTAAACAACTACTGTTTAATTGTCTAATGATTTATTTAATTACTATAGTATTAAAACAATTGTTATAAAATGTATCCGCACATCGCACTGAACAATAATAGTATGTTTAATTCCTTTTCTATGGATCAATTTAATTTATAAACAACTCCATCTATTATACTAGTGACTACACAAATTCAGTTCGGAAACTTCTTCAAAATCATTAATACAGATGATTTTAAAATGAATATATGCTAAATAAACCTAACTTCAATGCAGTTGGTGAAGAACCCCTAAGCCTTCTCCCAAATATTATGTAACTTTTTATTACTTAAAATGTTTTATTAAATGGCAAAACATAACTAAGAAATGTCAAGAACTAGGACTACATGCAAGCACCAAAGATGGAAAACAGAAGACTACATTTCGAGAAAAACTTATCATAGAAGAGCTTTCAAACAACTGGGATTCAATCATGTTGCCGAACAACCTATAATAGGGGAATGACATAGAATCAAATTACAATCAAAATCTTATGATCACAACAGAGCCTAGTTCCCGAAGAACTTAAAATGATAGAGCTTCAGAAATCAATAGACCTTTCAACATTAGAGATGGAATAGAGTTAAATTAATAGATCTTATAGTTAGATGAACCAATAAAGCTTATTATCTGTTAGAAGCTAAGATGTGAATTTTCGGCAAACTTAACTAAAAAGCTTTAATTTGATAAAGAAAGTGGTTGGTAGATCGAGCTTAAGGGTTTGAAACAAAGAGGTTTCAAAAGATGTATTCATTAAACCTGGTGGATGAGTTACGTTGAGGCTAGGAAACTAGAGCATGATTATCAGCCCATGCCTGCCTCGCAGTGTGGAGCTGTGGGATGGTATCTTGGTTGTTTGACAAGCTTCCAGACTTTATCTTTTTTTGCTGTTTGCATCAAAGTTACCAGGGGATTAATGGAGATTCTAAATTAGATTAATTATCTGCAAATCATGTCAGAATATATGTACAATCTCAAAACAAGTGGAAATGGAGATTTTGAAATTAGATTTGGCAAGTTTATAATTTTTTGCTAAACACTTTTTGGGTATTTTTTGTAAAATAAAAAAAAATTATTCACCCCTCCTAAACAATTACTTGTCACCAGAACCAATTTTTTTAAACCTACCTACCTAACTTTCTTCCTATACATACTCTACCCAGAAATATTGGTGTTTCCTTATTAAATGCATTGATCAATATTTGTGAGGTCACCATTATTCTTGTATTTGTAGGCCATAGAAATTATTCAAAGATATCCATTCTTTTAGGATACATGCATTCCTATAAATACTCTATAACCCAATGCCAATGGTCATTATATTGCATCACTGCAGAAAGACTACATTTTTCCATTTCCTCTTACTTTTCCTTTTTATTGCATCTGATCTGCAAATCACAATAAAAAGGAAATGGAGTTTTCTTTTCTGCAGGTCTCTATTGCCATAATTGCCTTAGTCGCCATTGCCCAGCCATCTTTTGGACATGCCGCCTGTGATTCTGATTGCATTAAAGGGTTTGTTGCTGCACATAACGCAGCCCGAGAAACGGTTGGTGCTCCACCGGTTAAGTGGAACACCACCTTAGCAGACTTCGCTGAATCCTACGCCACCAAAAGGTCTGCTGACTGTGCAGCGCAGCACTCACAAGGGCCATATGGAGAAAACATCGCAATGGCTTCTGCCGAATTGTCTCCGGCGGATTCCGTGAAGTTGTGGATGGATGAGAAGAAATACTATGACCAGGCGTCGAATTCTTGCACCGGCGGAGAGTGCCACCATTATACGCAGGTGGTTTGGCGTGACAGCACGAATATTGGTTGTGCTAGGGCTACGTGCAAAACTGGTTGGATGTTTGTCACCTGCAACTATTCCCCTCCAGGCAACTATGTGGGCGAACGTCCATATTAAAAACAATTTTTTTTCTTGTTGTTTAGTATGATCTTGTGAAATGCAGACAATGCATTATACAAAAAAATTTAAATATTTAAAAACCTACAATATTAGCACTAATGTACTATCATGAAACAACTACTGTTTCATGCATGGATGTTGATTGAATTCAATTTTGAACTTTTTCTTTTACTTCTGGCTAGCTATACTTGATTTTTTTTCTGAGTCCATTGATATCCATTTTTTCTTTTTTGTTTTTGGTTCTGCCTTATAAGATTTCCCCGAGTGAACTCATAGGAATAAATTGATTTTGATTAACCAACACCAACCAGTTGTGAGTTCTTAACACGAAAAAATAGTGAAGAAATGAAAATAGACAATTTTTAGATGATTTTTTCTTTTTTTTATCGTTATAATTTGTTTTTTATTGTTATAATAAATATAGGTAGGGCTATACGAACTCGAACTGTAGACCTTCTCGATAATACAGATCAAATTGCTTATTATCAAAATGATCTTAACTCTAAACATTTTATAGCCTGGGGCAAAATGGTCCCTATATTTAAAAAACTAAAATTTAAATTTAGTAATACTAAAAAAAAATGATAATATATATCAAATAACATGAAAAAAGATTACAAAAATTTCAACCATGAAATGAAACTACAAAAAACTGAGGTGACAAACACATGATGACATGTATAAATCTTGTTTCATGAGAATAGTAGGAATATACCAATTTTTTTATAGATCTGCAAAGTAACTCAATAACCCCCTTCTTAGAACGGTTTGGGGAAACAGGTTGAGCAATGTAGGGAGTGTACAGCTTCACGAGGGATATTTTAGGTTTGACGATACACCTACCATATTCAAAGGAATACTACATATAAGTCATCATGATATAATAACTATTTTGTATAATAGTAATCAAACTAGTAATGCTAGCTAATTACAACTATGTGAGTTTTGATTTCTCTAAATTACTGAGGATATGTATACATCTTAATAATTGTCAATATTAAAAATAAACCGCAAACCCAAATTTAAAGTCTTTTATAATTTTTCTTAATATATCAATCTAACACAATTTAGTGATTAATAATAAAATAATGTTTAAAATACATTTTATAATATTTCTAGGTTATCAATTTTTATAATGTATTAATAAATTAATTAATCGAACATAATTTAGTGATATAAATAATTACAAATTCATTTAGTGCTTCAATGAGAGTTATTAAATATTCATATTTTAAACCGGCAAAATAGTGCTTTAGGATTCTAATGTTCTAAGTCAGTATTACAAGAGAGTCCTACAACTATACAATGAGTGACTCCTAGAGAATAGGTAAATGAGAGATAATCAATGAGAGCCACAGGAGGGACTCCACACTAGACTAGTAACCAACTAAACAAATAATGATAACAACGTAACAATATAACACATAGCGGTAACGTTGTCGACTAGAACTTGAGGAGCCGCAACAGCAAGCGTCGCTGGCATCTACGGGAGGAGAGAAGGAAGCAGGTACGTCGTCGGGGAGCCGCAACAGCTTCTCTATAGCGCCAACGGCCGTCGCCAACCGCCCTCACCCGTGACGTCAATTGGAGCTTGAAGAACAGCGACAACCAATCGCTGGAAAAACGAAACAGTCGCGGGAAAATAAAGCAGTCGGCTACCCTCGCCTGTTGTGTCGTTGACGAAACCATGTAGCGCCGTCGTCGCCTGAAGCTCGCCGTCGATAACCGGCGACCAAATCCGGTGATGCTCCGTCTTGCTCACAAGCCTGGCTCAATAGACAACGGCGACGGAGGGAAACAAGGTTTTTTTTTTAACTCGATCGCTGGAAAAGAAAAAAATTAATTTCACGATTAAAAAAAAACGAAATTAGAATTTCTTAATGCCAAAATAAATTCAGCAGTCCAGATATTAAACTTCAACAGTCCAAACAAATCATATACAAAACATAATATATATATGAAATTAATGTTGATTTTTAGACAATACAATCAACCACACAGAGACTAATAAAGGCTCTTGATACCAAATGTAAGATCATAAATATAGTCTAATCATACAGAATGAATCTACGAGAAACTGAACTCGTAGTAGCGAAAGCATAAGTCGTGTTGATCTCCAGCCATAGTTGATACCTTGTTGTGTTGCCTCTTGAACTGTAGATCTGCAGGGTGTTAGTCGTTTTGTCTCACACTTAACTCATAACCCTAGATGGTGTACTGATATTTTTGAGTAGTATGAGTACCATAACTATAGGTCCTATATGATTGTCTGTCCTACATCCCATTAATGCAAGCTTTATATAGGCATAATGGTGCATTGGACAAAACCTAGATGTCCAATCCAACCTATAACTTAAATGGGTCTAGTCCACTTGCACCACATTATTAAGGCCCACAATATATCATATATTTGTATTAGAGAAATGTATTACACGCTATCCATCAAAACTCAAAAACAACCATTTACCATTTATCCAACCTAAATTAAACCTACAAATTGATCACACCAAACCTAATAAATCATTCTTAAAAAAATCCTTTTTAAATTAGAGTGTGAAGAGAAGATCTGGCCAACTAGGTTCGCATCAAACTAAGCCATATATACGACCACACATGATGACATTTATAAATCTTGTTTCATGAGATGAATGGTAGGGAAACAGGTTGAGCAATGTAGGGAGTGTACAGCTTCACGAGGGCTGCCTATCTGCTTCCTCTCACATCTACTCAGCAAACAAGGGTTGGGGCCTCTTCAAGTGAGTGACTTCCCTGGTGGAAGTAATAACGAATGATATGGTCATGAAAATTGAGAGGTTTTATGAGTGTTCAATATTCACCTAAAAAGAGGATGAGAGGCAATTTCTGGATAAACATTTATTTTACTTATCTTGTACCAAGTTGATATAATCAAAATATCTCTTCGATTTCATTATTGATAGGAGGCACTAGAAATACACATACCCTATAGGTGCAATTGTTATACCATGGACCAAGGTTCACCTTGCATTGTGGATTCTGGTCCAGGATTAAACCTACCCTAAAAAACTAGATATGGGCTTCACTGGGATTAGCTTGGATCGGGATCGTCTTAGTCTTATTAGAAAAAGTCTGGGGCCTAGCTTGAAATTGGCCTAGGAACGGATCTAGGCACGACCTAGGCCCATAACTGTCCCAGGCACGGAGCGTTCCCAAACTTTGGACTAAATGAGTTTCAATTAAGAAATAATTTAAAGTGTTTAATTTTCTGGTTCTTCCAACAATAGATCTATAGATTGAAAATGTGCTAAATGACTTAAATACAATAAAAAATGATCTTAAAATATTGTGTGCACAATGTAATTTAGTTAAAAAGATATTTTAGGTTTGACGATACACCTACCATATTCAAAGGAATTCTACATATAAGTCATCATGATATAATAACTATTTTGTATAATCGTAATCAAACTAGTAATGCTAGCATAATTACAACTATGTGAGTTTTGATTTCTCTAAATTACTGAGGATAGGCATACATCTTAATAATTTTCAATATTAAAAGCAAACCCAATAAAAATAAATCGCAAACCCAAATTAAAAGTCTTTATAATATTTCTTAATATATCGATCTAACACAATTTAGTGATTAATAATAAAATAAAGTTTAAAATACATTTTATAATATTTCTAAGTTATCAATTTTTATAATGTATTAATAAATTAATTAATCGAACATAATTTAGTGATATAAATAATTACAAATTCATTTAGTGCTTCAATAAGACTTAGTAAATATTCATATTTTAAACTTGCAAAACAGTGCTTTAGGGTTCTAATGTTCTACAGATGTTAAAAAATAGGGAGAACACATATAGGATCAAAGAGAAAACAAGATGAGGATGACAAAGGCAATTCTATTATTATAACTTTGTTTGCCATTGTAAATTTAAACACATCTTAATATGCATATAACTTGAAATATCATTTTAAATATGTTTTTCAAAATTTTTGAACACTTCATGTAATTTTTTTTGAATTCAATAAGTAGAAGAACAAGAAAAATACAATTCATAAACATGATTTTGCAAAATCTGACATAAAGCTTAAATTTTGAAAAATAAAGTTAAGTGTAAAATTTGACAGAATGCTTAAAATTTGAAAAATAAAATTCATTAAGTAAATATGGATTCAAAAATTGAAGTCCTTTCAGTACAAAACAGAGAACAAGAGTCTGGAGACCCGTGATACTTATACTTTTTGATAAATTATTTTGCAGTATATAACCATGCATGTTCAAATCTTAGACTAAATAGATCATTCTTAAATAAATACGACCTAAATTAGTACAAGATTTATGATAAAAAAAAAAAACACCAAGTACAAAATAGTTCATCTGCATCCGGAGTTGTCTATGCTGATTGCTGGATATCAAGTATAGATTCAAGATTCTACTTTATTTTTTTTAATTAGAAAATGTACAGGTAATGCCACATATCTCTAAGAAGGTTTTAGTGTTTGTCAGCCAAACTGAAAAATTAAAAATAATTAAGAAAATAGTGAAGTGGAAAAGAGAACAAGAACGCTTCTGTTTCTTCTTATTATGAACCAAACCGGTTTGCCCATTTATAGCATATCCATTTGTAGTAAAAGGCAGTATAATGACGTACATAAGGCCTACCTTAGAAGAATATTAACAAAAATGTGACAACGGACAAGGGAGAGTAGACCGGCGTGCGACGACGAGCGGCCAGCAGTGGAGACCGGCAGCGATGGAGGGTAGCGGCGTGCGGCGACGCCGGGCAGCGGCATGCGTCGAGCAGTGAAGACCGGCGGCGAGCGGCAAATCCGATCCCAAACGCAGTAGGGCGGCAGCGGAGGCTGTGGTGGGTGGTGGGAAGATGATGGGAAGCTGTGACGCGCGGCGATGGTGTGGTGCAGAAATGAAAATTTGAAGACGATGGGATCAAAAACCATAAGTTAAAAAAAAAAAGAATAAAGGAAAACAATTTGCGTCCAAAGTGGATATATACTTCGGATGCAGATTGTCCGGCATTTAAAAATAAATAAAAAAAAATTAAATAATCAGTCAACTTTTAATTACAAAAATATCACCGCATCACTTTATGCGTCCGGTGTTTTAACTTTAAACCCAAATTGTTTTATATTACCCAAATTGTTTTATATTTATGGTCATTTTTGTACTAGTGACAGTTACCATCGTTAATGGTCAGAGAGTCAACCGGTTGCCTTCATTTGTCAGAGAGCTCTTCATCCTATCTCTGCTTCAATAAGAGTGTAAGTGTACAAATGATACACATTTGGACCACCTTTAATTGGCTTAATTATTAGTCAAAAACATAGGTTATTTTACTAGGTGGTTTTGTCAGTTCGCTGGAACAGTTCTGGAGTAGAGCCAGTGAGCAGTCCAGTGGATGAGTTTTTATTCAAATCAGAATTCAGTCATCATGATCCTCATTTTACTCAGATCTAATCTTATGGCTGATCCTTATTTAGAGTGGTTTTCAGCTGCAAACAATAAGGGAAGGTTGGTTACTGGCTTGGCTATAAATATAGCTCTATTACATGGGATTCATTACGCCAATTACTATTCTAAATCCTTCTTCGATTACTCTTTCGAATCAGATTATATAAGAGGATTTCATACTGGTTTTTCTACAATTCTTCACGTGTTCTTGTTCTGGTTGCTTGAAGATTCAGCCGTGTTGGTGAATCGTGATGTACTGCACAGTGTCAGCTCCAAGATGAGGAAGGCTTAGCTAGGAGTATTTTTTTGTAACCATTAGTGTAGGATGGTTGTTGTTAGACTCCTTGTAACCCTTGTGATCATCTAGTGGATTGGGCTGACGTGAAGTGCCCCGCAGACGTAGGAGTGGAGCTCCGAACTGCGTGATCAATTCTGGTGTCTGGTTCCATTTTTATCGCTTTATTTTCTTGTTGTTTATTTATCTGTTTTTATAGTTTAATTCTTTCACATAAACATTTCCTTTAAAATAACGTTGGAACCTTAATAGTAAATTGTACATTCAAGACCCATAATACAATTTCAATTGGTATCAGAGCCCGGAGACTTTTATTAGTCTAACCGATCTGGCTAAGAAATTGTGTTCCTTGAACTTACAATTTCAAAGTGCTTTATTGTTTTGGTTATACGCCTTTTTATTCATCTCACTGTGTGTTAAGTACTCCAGGATGGATAAACACCGACCTCCTCCAGAACTAACCGGAGAAAACTATGCGTACTGGAAAGCTCGCACCAGAACACATCTGAGGGCCCAAGGTGTATGGAAAACAGTTCTATCCGGATGGGTTTATCCTACCAAAGACGGTGAAAAAGAAGGAGATCCAAAGGTGTTAAAACCAGAAGTTGAATGGGATGCTACAGAGACTATTACAGCAAGCTTTAACGCTAAAGCCTTATATATTATATTTTCTTTAATACATGAAAGTCAATTTGACTTGATTACAGGCTGTGACACTGCTAAAGAAGCTTGGGAAATTTTAGAGACCACTTATGAAGGCACGAAGTCGGTCAAGCAGTCCAAACTTCAACTAGTCTAGAGTGATTTTGAAGACTTACGTATGAATGAGGATGAAAACATAGTAAGCTTCAACGAACGAGTTCAAGAGATTGCTAACCGTGCTGTCACTCTGGGTGAACCTTTTTCACAACAAAAATTGATCAAAAAGGTTCTCCGTTCTTGTAACGCCCCGTAAATTCCTTTCGAGCCTTTCGTTCGTTGATTAATTCCTTGGGCAATTTAATTAATTCTTCGGGCAAATTAATTAATTCAATTGGGCTAATTCTTCCTATTAAATATATATATATATATTCATTCCTTGAGCTTAATTTGATTATTCTAATCAAGAGCCCAATTAATTGTATTTATTCTTGTAAGGGATTTTATTTAATTTGGACCCTTGCAATATTTGGTATTAAATATTCCTACAAGCCCACACTCTTGATTATATATTATATATAGACATATATTGATCCTAAGACATTGCTATGGGCTAATTCTTGTAATTAAATTGTAAGGGGTGAATTAATGAGCCCAACTTACTAGTCTTGATTATATTTATTCCTACATACATTATTCTATAAGAATACTTAAGCCCACATCATTTAAATGTCTTACACCCTAAATATTGTATCTATTCATAGTATATAATTTGAAGATCAAATGCCCTAAAGACTTTCACTCATTTCTTCCTCCTACACTACTCTTGCGCCATTTTCATCAAAAATTCCTAAATTCATCTTCATCTTCCCTACAAGATTTCAAGCCAAGATTGTTCTTTTAAGCTTTGTTGGAGTGGGTAAGTGCATCTATTCTAGGATTCATCTTGCATTTTATGTTTTAGATAGTCTTTTAGCATAATCTTATAAGTGTTCTTTTGGGGATTCTTTGGAAAAAGATGATCAAGGTGAAGGTGGGGCTTCTTGAGCTAGCTAAAGGCATATTGGAGTAGGGAAAAGCTCTTTGAGGTAACCATCCATGTCCATCAAAACTATTTCATTCCCTATTCTATATATATTGATTTTTGGTGATTGGAAATCCTGGAAATTCTTGTGATTAGCCTATTTTTCTTGATCTATTTGTTGGATTGCATCTTGATCTTTGTCTTGTGTTGTATGATCAATGATGTTATGGATTTCCTTATTTTTGGACTCTAAATTGGATGAAATGTGAGTGTCTTTGGTCTGATTTTGTGTTCTGGAAATTGGATTGTTCATGTCTGTTTTGGTTCTGGAATCTGGGATGGGTTGCCTTGCGGAGACCCGCGTAATAATGTAACCGGTGATCCGCAAGGTGGCAGCGGTGTGTTGGGCGGAGGGGAGGTGCCGTGAGGGTGACCGTCTCCTCCTTGCGGAGGAGGTCGGCGGAAGGGTGAGTTCCGTGGGAGTTCTGGATTGTTTCCAGAGAGCAGTTTCTGGTGTTGTGTCTGTTGTTGGTCCCTTGTTTCAGATCATTGTTGGATTGTTTTGTTGAGTATTCTACCATGTTTTTGGAGCATTTATTCATGTTATTCATTGAGCATTTGATGCCTTAGTTGGAGTCTTGATTCATGTCTTCGGTTTCCTCTTGTTGGTGTGCTTGGGTTATTGATTCTCTGATTCATGATCTGGGAGTTGGTTGGTGTTCATATTTGAGATGAACCCATGTCTTGGTTGGTTGTATTGGTGTGGAGTATGGTTGTGATGGTGGCTTATGGTGGATTATTGGTTACTATTGACTATTGACTATTTGACTTCTAACTGGACTACGGTCCATGGTACGGACTACGGTCCATGTCGTGCGGACTATGTCGTTCGTGCGGACTTCGGTCCATGTCGTGCGGACTATGTCACTTGTGACTTCTGACTATCTGACTTCTGACTTGTGACATATGGTTTGACTTGGTTGATGGTTGGGGGTTGGTTGGGAGGTTGATGTTGGGATGTCTTTCTTTGTTGGTCCTTGTGAGTTCTTTGGATTGTTCGGTTGTTGCCTTGTCTTTCTCTTGAATTGGGATGTGTTCCTATTTGGATTGTGTTCAGTTGGTATCTCATTTATGATTCGTTATGCCTTATGCTTTCGTTGTTGGTTATTGGATTTATTGGATTGAGTCTTGGTTTATGATTCGTTCAGTTTATCCTTGTTGAGTATCGATTTGCACTGTTGTACAGTTCGTTGGTGTTTATATTCTATATGGGTGTGTAAACCTATTTCTAAGCTTATGTATATCTATATCTCCTTGCGGGTGTGAATGGTGGTTGCTTAGCATTCTTTTGCTAATGGTTCTTTGCGTGTTTTCCAGGTATGGAGTAGTACATCGTGAGCGCGCTAGAGCTTTCCTTATGAGGACCTTAGCCTTAGCTAGTTATGATTAGACTCTGTTTTGATGGCCTGTGAGCCTTTGAGATCTTTTGATACTCTTGTTCTGTACTTTGAGTATTTTGTCTTGGATTTTTATGGATGATGTTTGAGGATTGGTTTTTGAGACTTTATGATATGATAGTTGGTCGTTTCTTGTTTAGCCTGTGCATCTAGGCTTTGTTAATACCTAGGTGTGGCATGACGCCCTTAAGTTTAAATTGCTTCCGCTATGTTTGGTTTGTTGGTTGAGATTGGCAGCTTTTATGTTGAGTTTTAGCTATCTCAGCCTATGTGAGGTTGGGGTGTCACAGTTCTCTCCCGCCTCGATTCTAGATGAAGGTAACTGCTATACAAGAACATTCCGGGTGGGAAGACCAAAGCTTGCCACAGCTAATGGATAACCTCAAAACCTATGAAATGGAAATATTGACTGACGACCATTCTAGAGAACAAAAGAATGTTGCCTTCACAGATGACGAACAGGGCACTGTACCAGATCCAGACCAAATCGAGGATGATGATCCAGTTGATCTGTTAACCAAACATTTCAATAAAATCTTGAAACAGGTCAAACAAAAGAATAGCTTCCGCGGCAACAAATCCCAAAACTTCAACGGATCAAATACATCAAAACTTAATTCAACAACGAGTGGATCAAATTACAAACCCACTGCGTCTCGTACAACACAACCGTCTCCATCACGTACAACCCAACCTCGAGACAGAACAAGTGGCAAAAACATACGGTGCTATGAGTGCGAAGGCTACGGACATGTTCAGGCTGAATGTCCCACCTACTTGCGAAGGAAAAAATCAATGGCAGCACTAACATGGAGCGATGATGAAGCTGACCCAGAAGTTGAAGCTGATATAGAAGAGATTACTGGCAATTTTGTTGCATTCACGGCCAGGATTACAATTGATCCAGAAGATGAAGATGAAGATCCAACAGACTCGGAAGGTTGTGACTACAACTCGGTAGAAGATCTTGAAGCCCCTGTTTTTTCTTATGAAACCGAGTATAAAAAGTTGTATTCAAAATGGGAATGCTTACGTAAGGCAAATCGTAACTTGTGTAGTCAAGTAGGGATATCAGAAAAAGCCATCAATGTATACAAAGATCAAATAAGTGAAAGAGACCTACAACTCAAAGCAGCTTCTGAACGAGAAGCCAAGCTGAACCAGGATGTGGTCAAGCTTACACAGGAATTAAGTTCACTCAAGAAGCAAATCCAGATGATGGACACCACATCAACACTTGATGAAATTCTTGACACAGGTCGGCAATCAACTACCAAATATGGTCTTGGCTTCACCGGAGACAAAAACAATGGGCAAACTATCTTTGTCAAAGCTACTGGACCAGATCCAGAAGATACTCCAGAAACTAGTACAACAAGGCAAATGAGTTCGGCAAGGCACCGTCATAATATGCTAATGAAATATAAACGTGCCTATAAGGCTTATAATCATATATGTCACTATTGCAGGATTCGAGGACACACCAGACCTGAGTGCTACTACTTTTACAAGGATCAAAGGGCTGAGAAATACATTCACAAGCGCATAGCGCCATTTGTAAAACAAGTTTGGGTCAGGAAAGCAGATTTTATATCTCAGTTTATACCACATGCAGCGCAAGGGAAAAATGATTCTCGAGAACTAGTGGAAGATGAAGAGATTGGATTAGAGAATCTACATTGAAGGATCATCGTCGAAATATAACTAGGTATTTTATGTTTCAATACGCTATTTTTTTGCCTAATAAGAGTTTACTTTCTTTTCAGATCTAGAACTGTGTTCAGATGTGGAATCTCTAAGGTTTATTCGAACTCAGTGCTTCGTTAAAAGCGGAAAGAAAAATCTCTTATGAAGTATGAGTACCTTCTACTCCTTATTCTTTAGTTGGTATTCTCTCAATACCTATGTCTAAGTTTTTTTTGTTACTCTTCTTGGTTTGTTTTTTACGTTTCTCGTGTGCTATGTATGCTTTCTTAAAATGTGCCTAAGTTGATTTTTTCTTGATTCTATCTGTGTTTTTTTTTTCTCTGGACTGTGCTCGCTTTATCTGTTACTGAACCTACTTTGCTTGACTTGCTTGTATCTGTTCCAGAGTTAATCTATGTGTTCCTCTGAATTGGTGTTTGTATCTGATATTTCTATTCTTTTTGTGTCTTTGTGTTACCTGTTTGGTCCGGTCATGACCGTATGTGTAACCCCTCGATTTTTCCGACAAAGGTAAGATTCGAAAATATTTTTAAGGACGTATATACAATTCGAATTTTCCTAGGAAATGGATTATTGAGCGTGAACTTCCAACTCCGTTTAGTGGAAAAAAATTAGACGAACTGTAAGAGTGGAATTTGTTACGGACTTCGTACCTATATTTCGGGAGATACCGAAATATTCCCAATTTTAGTGGTTGATGACGGGATTAATTTTAGAATAATATTGGTATCGAAATTTTCCCGAATTGAGTTATATTCCTCCGAACTTTTATCTGATTTAACCCCAAACTGGCAAAGGAGTCTTGCCCTACAAGACACACCATAGGATTGTGACAAGTGTCACCCTATTTCACCACATGGTAATAAAATAATTATTTAAAGGGGAAGAGTATAGGATAAGCTAGCTAAGGGAAATTGAGCTCCAAGTCTTGCATTTTCTTCTTCAAAAATATCATAAATTAAAATAATGATTATCTTTGGATAAGATCATATTAACTTGGCCTCCAAGATTGGTGAGTCTTCCTCCCCCTTGGCCGAAAAATTATAAGGAGAAGAGAGAGAGTGTAGATCATAATTATTCATCTCCATTGTTGATCAAAGGAAACTCCATAGCCAAGAATCATAAGTAAAAATCCTTCAAGTTCTTCCATCCTAGGTAAGTTATTGAAATATTTGGTTTAATGAGTTAGAACTTTTTCTAGGATTTAATCATAAGCTAAGAAATCTTGGAAATGTTGTTATTATGGTGAAATTGTTAGGATCTTCGGTGGATTTTTGGGAATAAAGGACTTCAACGTTTGCTTCGGTTTTAAAGCTTCTAAAAAGGTAAGGAAATCCCTTCAGTCGGTATAGTCACTTGAAAATGGGCAATTGTATAGGAATATATGTATTATGGAGTTAG